>CM043023.1:24847610-24976353 GCA_023690525.1 Holotrichia oblita
ACAGCTTTTTTTAAATCTATTATTATTATTATTAATTTGATAAAAATAAATTAGTTTCAATAAAAATTACGTAATAATATACAAGAATAGATTCGCAGAGACATCTACAATCAAACTAAAACTACTGCCACCTACCTTAATTTCACCGAACTACTTTTTCCACTATACAAGGTCCATTCAAATAAAAAAAAAAATACATCATATAAAAAAATATATATTTAATAATTAACAATGTATACACTTCATCAGATCAAATTTTATTTTTAAATTAGTAACAGTAATAATAAATTAAACCATTTAAACGCGAAATTAAGTCTTCTTAAAATATTTTTCGATCTCAGCGAATGTTTTACCGAAAGTTTCCGGTACGAAAAAGAATATAAAACACACAGCGATTAAATTCAACACACTCATTCCGAAAATATCATTTGAACCCTCAACCATCCTAAAATATACGGGAACACTTTAACGATTCCAAACATAAAAACGTAAAGCTATCGCCACTAGGACGCCGCTGAGGATTCCCCTGACCCTTACCGGAAGTAATTCCCCGACTAAAGTCCACGGTATCATCAAGAAACCTATCGCGCTGAAACAAACATAACCTAAAACGCATATTAGAGCGATATTATCGCCACCATCGGTTCGATTCGCCATTAAATGGATGTACAACCCGGCTGCGAGACTAGTTAGGGACATCCCCACACCGGATGTCATCAAAAGTGTCCTCCCTTCCGATTTTTTCGATAACATCGTCGCAATTATCGACATTACAAATCTGATACTCCCGAATAGGACTAGAGCGACGAAAGCGTCGATACCTTTCTGGAAATCCCCGATTTTCCTGAAAAGATCGACGGCGTAGAATATGATGACGTAACATCCGGATAATTGTTGTAAACAAAATAATATAAACAATATCGTTAACGGTTTATAGATGACGGGTTCTCGATAAGTTTTGAAGTAATTATTCACTTTTTTTAACCATAAAACTAGCGAAAAATCATCTTGGCCTTGAATCGCTTCGATGACCTTGGGTTGTTGACGTGATTCGATGAATATGTCGTATTGGGCTTCGAATACCTGAAATGATTGAGTTAATTATCAGATATCGTTAATTTCATTGATAATTTACCGCCTGTTTAGGGTAGGTCCATTTTAGCGATTTGGCAGCGCTGCTTACATCGTTTTTAAACGTAACTAACCAATGGGGACTCTCCGGGACGAAAAATAAAGCGCAAAACGAGAATGCGGCGATCCCGCAATAAATTAAAGCCATTGTCCGCCAATCAAATAAAGCTCCTGCAAATTCTCATTATAAATACAGTCTGTTTAAAAAGTAATTCAAATTAATACCGAAAACGCAAGTTATAAGTATTCCAAACGAGACGAAAACGCTGTTCAAACTTAAAAGCATCGGTCTGAAGTTAGGGTGTGCTATCTCGCTGACGTACACAGTGGAAACTGTAGATAAACCTTAAAAAAAATTAAAATAAATAGAATTGGATTTTAATTTTTTAACATGTGGTATTATACCTGCCGCTATTCCGGCTAGAATTCTAGCCAAGTACATGTGCCAAACTTGCGTCGATTGGCTCTGAAGTATCCACGAACACATGAACGGTATCGACGTTAACATGCACACTTTTTCCTTCCGAATTTATCCATC
This sequence comes from Holotrichia oblita, assembly GCA_023690525.1. Classification (NCBI taxonomy): domain Eukaryota; kingdom Metazoa; phylum Arthropoda; class Insecta; order Coleoptera; family Scarabaeidae; genus Holotrichia; species Holotrichia oblita. The sequence continues at coordinate 24,849,280 of CM043023.1, forward strand.
AGAGGGCCGACGGCTAACGCTCCCGGTGGTAGAGCTAACGTGACAATACTAGCGATCCAAGTAGACTCTGACATGGTGATTTTAAGATCCGTATCTTCCGAAAACAATTGAGGAAGTAGTACGGCGCTGTACGCCATGTTAATGCCTGCTTGGATCACCAGACTGTACGCTATAACCGAAGCTGCGCTCTAAAAGTTTAGATTTTAATCGAAAATAAAGTGACAGCTGTCAAAATCTATGCGAGAATACGTTCGACAGCTTTAAAATTACTAAATTGATCGTTTTTTTTTCTTACAGCTGTTGCTTTAACACTACTTTTGACAGCTGTCACTTGTAAAAATAGAAATTTTTGACAATTTCAACGAGGAAAGTGTGTCGGTTAAAACTTATTTGACAGATATCGCACTTCCAAAACAATAAAGAGAGTCTTTTCTTTTTAAAATCGGTAATTGTTGTTTTAACACTAATTTTGACAGCTGTCACTTGTAAAAATGGCAATTTTTTACAATTTTAACGAGGAAAGTGTATCGCTTCAAACTTATTCGATAGATGTCACACTTCGAAAACAATAAAAAAAAATCTACATTTGACAGCTGTCAAATTGTAAAGCTAGTAATTTCTTATAGTTCCAACGCTCGCTAGATTTACAAAACTGTCAACTGTCAAACTCTAAAAAGAATAAAAGAATACCGGTTAGTTACAATTGTAAAATCCCTTTTACACGCAACTAGCACGTCATAATTTCGACGCTCGCCCGAGTTGTAGGTTTTCCGACAGGTAGAACTATTAAAACGCTCGCGCAGATGTCGAAGTGTTAGGACAGCTGTCAGATTTTAAATCGGATGTTCGGATTCGACGCTATATCGTAACTACCAAATACATCTGACAGCTGTCAAATTGCAAAAAAAAAACGGCCAGTTTTAACGGGTGTTAATATAACCATTTTTTTTACAATTTCAGTCCACCGGTTGTCTCACATCGTAATGTTGACACTAAAAAGTAGGAAAACGTGTTTGACAGCTGTCAACTGCCATTTTTAGTAGATTTGACGATTTCTAATTTCTACGATGTAGATGTCAAAGATGTGAAAACGATTATCTTTTTACGGTTTCGACAGATACGCGATCGATAAAATATTTCTGACAGCTGTCAAATTCTAAAAACAGCCAGTTTTGACGGTTTCGGGTGTTATTTCGACGTTTTTTTTTTTACATGTATCGAAAAATGTCCGTCTCAGATCATAACGTCGGCATTAACAAGTACGAAAACATCTTTGACAGCTGTCAAATATTAAAAAGCTTTAACAATTATTGCTGAAGTTGAATTTTTACATTTTAGCATACGTAACAGTTTGAATATTTTTATTAAATGCCAAGTTGTAAAAGCAATTAAAAAAGTTTTGACAGTTGACAGATGTAATCCGTCAAAATATTTCTCGAAATTTCGATTAATCTTGACAGATCAGTGATTTTTTTTACAATTTTGAATGTCACGACTATGTCAAAAGATTGACAGCTGTCAAATTGTAAAAACTTTTCTTTATATATGTTTACAACTTTAGCAGGCGTTCGATCGACATAACATTTCTGACAGCTGTCAAATTGTAAAAAAAACGCCAGTTTTAACGGTTGCGGGTGTTAATTCAACGTTTTTTTTTCTTTTTTTAGAATTTCGTCTATCGAACAATGTTCGCCAGTTGCTCTCAGACCATAACGTCGGCATTAACAAGTAGGAAAACATCTTTGACAGCTGTTAAATTGTAAAATCAGTTTTAAAAAATTTTGACAGTTGACAGATGTAATCCGTCAAAATATTTCCAGAAATTTAAAAAATAATCAATATCTTTCGATTAATTTAGCGCAAATACAGATTTTTTTTTCACATTTGACAGTTAATTGTTAAAATATATTTGACAGATCAGTGATTTTTTTACAATTTTGAATGTCATAACTATAAACAAAAATTGTCTGAACATGTTTGTGCTAGGTATATTATATTAGGATTTTTATAACTGTCAAAATATTGGACAGCTGTCAAATAGTCTGACGTCTGTCAAAAAAAAATTGTTTTTACCTGTTTGATGGCATCTTTCCAAGATAGATTTCGATTGATCGAGTTGTTATTCGTTAAGATGTTAATGTTATGTTGATCTATCGGTTTCGGCTTGATGCTTTGGTTCAGGGCTGTCGTTTCCTGTTCGTCCATATCGTCTGTATATTAGCAACGAAACTAATTTAATTAATATACGCGATGGTGCGTAGAAGATAATGTAAATTATATTGACACAAAAGATTATATATTTAATCTGAATTTTTTGAGCAGACAATTGTTTTATTGCGTGTATTATGTTATATAAAAAAAAATCTTATTTATTTCATAACTTACCAGGTTCTTTGTTGACGCTCTCCATGTGTGTTTACGTTTACGAACAAGTCCGTTTAGAAAAGGAGTTTCGATTTCATATTCTATACTTTAATTATAACGATTTAAGGACATTATTACAAAAGTAATACCGGAAATAATGTCTAAACCGAGTCTACCCACGCTCTAAAATAAGGTAGCGAAATATCTGTTCACACAATGGGTATTATCGTGAAAAGTCGTAGAAATTTTATACTATTCTGTAGCCTTATCTAGCAGTATATTTATCCCTACCAGTTTTAAATAAAAGTTACCAAATTTAAAACTGATAATTTAATGCATATATGTATATTAATATGTTTAATGTAGATAACTCATTATTTACTTAAAATTTCAAAAACCCTAATAAACTTCAACATAATAATATTAGTTTAAAGTTGTTATTCATGTAAAATGTGTATGCAACATGTGTAAGTGTAAATACTACTTGATAAATAAAAAAGGAAATCAACAAGAAGAAGCGTGTACGTTACTTACCGAGCGACATATACATGCATCTCGAATACATTTTCTCATTCCTAAATTGAATGAAATTACTAAATTGTTCGTCACTAAATGGAAAGAAATGTAAGCTTCATTTTGTTTAAATATATATATTTTTTGGGACATATATTTCGCAAATTAAATCGTTTTTAAATTGATACACACATCTTACATATCTATATTTTTAATGTTTCAAAATAAACATAAACAAATCATTCGCAAATGATCAAAACAAACTTGCGAATACACGGTGTTATTCATTCTTTTTCGGTACAGAAATACAATTTTATTCGCTAATAAATATCTTAAAAACGATATCATATAAGCATCTCCTTATTAATTAATCAATAATCGCGATTAATGTAACAATTTCCGTACGGTCTGATTTTTATTCAAATCTTACTCGCACAAAAAATTTTGCGCGGAAGTGTATCTATCAAATTTACCAACTTTTTATTTAGATAATTGTCACAAACTTACATTATATTGTTTAATCTTTTTTTTTTGTTTTGCCTGACGTTATTACTGCGTCAGACAATTATGTTTAAATAATATTAATTTGTTACTACATCAATACTAACTTATTTAACGCCAGAAGCGACTAATTATAATAATATTAAAATGGGGAAGTTAAAAATGTTATGAGCTATCAAAAATATTGTTGAGCAAATTTGACAGCTGTCAAATGTGTATGACATGTTAAAACGGCGGTAAAATAAGCATACTTACCTTTTAGAGTTTGACAGCTGTCAATTTTACCTGTTAATCACACAAGAAAGTTTATTTGACAGCTGTCACAAATATCCTATCGATCATTATGATACTAAAAAAACCATAATTGGCGCTTTTACGAAAGCTTTTCCCAGTTTGACAGCTGTCAACGTTAATTGTTTTCGCAGTTTGACGTCTATCAGAAACGTGTTAACTAATATGCTCACCCCTCGTCTCTCCCTCCCAACGCTGGCCTTAAATAAGAAAATAAGCGCTTTTGTAGTGTGAAAACTGTAAGAATGGTTGTTTTTTTTTGTTTTACAAATTTGACAGCTGTCAGAAATATACCGTCAATCATATTAAAGTTGTGTAAAAAAAACCGGTTACCGCCGTTTGACGTCCATCAGAACGGTTTCAAAAAACGAAAACAAAATCGGCGCTTTTACGGTACGAAAGCTTTTTACAGTTCGCCAGCTGTCAATTTTAACCGTTAAATACTCCGCGGAAGAATTGTAGCGGCCCGGCAAGCGTCGAAACTATAAGAAATGTTTAACTTTATACTTTTCGACAGCTGTCAAAGTTAATTGTTTTCGCAATCTGACGTCTGTCAGAAACGGTTTAACTAATGTGCTCGCCCCTCGCCCCCTTCGCTCCTCCTGCCAGCCAACAATAAGGAAATAAGTGCTTTCATAGCGTGAAAACTGTAAGAATGTTTTTTTGCAAATTTGACAGCTGTCAGAAATATTCCGTCAATCAAGTCGTGTAAAAAAAGTGTTATCTCCGTTTGACGTCTATCGGGATGGTATTAATCGATACATCTCCCCCTCCCCCCCCCCCCAAAACGATAACGAAATCGGCGCTTTTGCGGTACGAAAGCTTTTTAAAGTTTGACAGCTGTCAATTTTAACCGTTAAATGCTCCGCGGAAGAATTGTAGCAGCCGACAATCGTCGAAACTATAAAAATGTTAACTTTACAGTTTGACAGCTGTCAGAATGGTTGTTTTTTTTTACAACTTTGACAGCTGTCAGAAATATTCTGTCAATCATTAAAATCGTATAATTTCCCCAGAAACGTAAAAAAGTAATTTTTATAATTTGACAGCTGTCAACATTTTTCGATACTTACAAATTTGAAAATAGCACCAACGAAATGTGTTTATAATTTAAAAATGAGTTTTTAAAGTAAACATATTTATATAACTGACTTTTTTTAACATCTGTCAGATTTATTTTGACAGTTAATTCTCAAATTTATATTAAACGAAAACTGAATAATAGATATTATCAAATCTGAAAAGTATTAAATTTACAATCCCACAGCTATGATTGAGAAACATTTCGACAGGTTATACCTCATTATCTATTTCCGATAGCTGTCAATTGTAGAAAAAAAAAGAAACGGCAATTTTTGACAGCTTCAACGACGTCGAAAGATATTTGACAGGTAAACGTCAAAAAATTGCTGTCAATTGGCCGATTGTAATAGTTTAGCGCTCGCAATGGATGGAAATATATATCTGCTGACAGCTGTCACAACTCGTAAGAGCTGTCATTTTTTTTACAGTTTTAAACGCTTGCGTGCATTAATTTTTCTGAAAGCTTTCGTACTGTAAACTGGTTTTCTTAGTTGTTTGTAGCAGGAATAATCTTTTTGACAGCTGTCAAACTGTCAATTATGAAAAGATGATAATTTTTAATCGATTTCAACGATGATTGTGGAAGTTTTAATTTCTTGTGCTGTTTCGAGATTTATAACTGTCAAAATATTTGTGACAGCTGTCAAAATATCTCTGACAGCTGTCAAATTATAAAAGCAGCAATTTTAGCGGTGAAATATGTAAATGTGGCTATTTTTAGAGGAACTCGTTACTAATATTATCTTTTTCAGCTTTACTATTGATGATCACACTCGATGATGATTCGTAATAAAATGATATCAGCTTATGTGATAACTTGTAATCTCGCACATCGATAACTACAATTTTATTGCAAAACAAAGAATAATACCGTTTGTGTTGACTTATTAAAATGAAACCTTGCAGCGTTATCTTCGACAGACCTTATAACACATTCTTCGCCGGCCAAACGGTTCAGGGGAGGATAGAATTCGTCCTGAAGAAATCGAAGAAGATCCGAGGTAAATCCCCTATATAATTTAAATAAAATTAAACTAGTCATCCATATTTAAATTCCAGGTATTTTATTAGTTGTGAAAGGCGAATCCAACGTAAGCTGGAAGAGTAATGAACCGACAACTTCAACTTCGGTCGAAGGAGAACATTCCAAAAAGCTTGCGGTAACTTTCTCGGGGAAACAGGAATATTTTAGATTGGAACAGTATTGTTTCGGTAACGAAGAAAGTAAGTTTGAACGTCATAAAATTATAAATATTGAGATCCTTTTTTATAATTCGTAGATGAAGATTTAATTTTGGGATCGGGGAAGCACGTTTATCCGTTCAAATTTATTCTACCCACGAATATACCATCATCGTACGAGGGCCAATACGGATATGTTAGGTATACGATTAAAGTGATCTTGAAGAAGCATTATTACGGTGATGAAACTAAAATGGCTTTTACGGTGATTTCACCGTTCGATCTTAATCTCCAGCCGAATATAAAGGAAATTAATCAAATATCGAACGAGAAAGATTTAAAAATGGCTTGGTGGTCGATAGGACCGATTTATTACAGTTTAAAAACAGATAAATCAGGTTTCGTACCCGGTGAAGATATACCAGTAAATGTTATCGTAGATAACAATACTAATACGGATGTTACGGGAATTACTTTAAAACTACAACAGACTGTAACGTACACCTCCCAAACGCCTACGTTAAACACCAAGATTGAAGAGTTCACTCTCGAGAAGGTTAAAATCGGCTCGTTAGCAGGACAGAAATCGGATTCGTGGACACCACTTGTCAAGATACCTCCATGCCCACCTTCCGGATTAAATGCTTGTCCCCTGATTGGAATTGAATATAATCTAGTGGTAAAATTATAATCTCCAATCGTATAAAAATAATTTTATAACATTTCGCATTTATAGTTAGCTATCGTAATCAATTACAAGATGTTTAAAACCCTCAAGTTGGTATTACCGATCAAGATCGGTACAGAACCTTTAAATGTACAACCTCCGGTGAGTAATCGCCAGGAGAGACCTGAATCACCCCCGATTACGAAACAGTCGTTTATGGTGCAAGTAAACCTGATAAACCCGATGATACTGAATATTATGGTAAGTTTGCTTCCGATTAAATCCACCGAATTAATTTCCTTCATTTTTTTTAGGCGATTCTAACCTTGCTCTTAGCAAATATTCCAGCACTAAATCCATACAAGATTCGAAGATACTGAAGCAACGAAATATTGTAACGAAACCAAAGCGTTTTCACCCTATTATTTAGTTTATAATTTTAATAATATATAAGGACCGATAAAAACAATCATATTACCATGTATGAATTGTATTTAAAACCTGATAAAATCAAATTACAACACGTATGTATCTCTTATTATTTACGAAATCCTACCCCGATTACTTTCGGTGGCATATCCTTTAATCTCGTGCAAGTTACTACTCCTAAACGTAACCGTAATATCTCCCTGTATCAAATGCCTGTACGATTTCTTAGGTAGAGCTACACCTCCGCCCTTGTGATAATGCGGAACAGGAGTCCTAAAATTCGCTTGCTTAAAACACAACTTTAAGCCTTCCTCCACACGGATATTTTCACTAATCCTAGCGACATCTCCAATTGAATAATATCCAGTATAACTGTCTTGACTCAATTCATATTTGCATTCGTTTATATTATTTTCGACCTCGGCCTGATATCTTTCGATCTTATTCGAAATCGAATTAACATTCTCTTCGATCTCAGTCTTCGTCTTATTAAACGCCTTGTTATCGATACCATTCGGTGATGGTTTCAATTCGAATTTATCGTTGCAGAAATTAATCTTATCGACACTCCTTATATCGAAAGCATTATTAACGAAACCGGATTGCGGATTTAAACCACGATTTAATTCTTCTTTAACGCTTGTCTCTACAACTTTACGATTTATCTCTTTCGGATCGTTTAAATCACCCATATCGACAGATTTTCTCTCGTATTTCACACCATTCTTCTCCATCTCTTCCTTAATACCTTCCTCAATAACCATCGTATTAATATCGAATAACTCGTTGCGATTACTTATATATTCGTTGCTCCTTTCCGAAGGATTGTTAGGTATTATATGCTCCTCTAAAACGTCATTGAATCGTACACTTTTTCTTCGATTATTCCGGACTCTTTCGATGTTTAAATCCGGTTTGAATTTCTTCGTTACTTGTTCTTCTGCCACGACAGGAGTGTTAACCACGTTTAACATTAAATCACCATCAACGATGACTTCGCTTAGATTTAAAGCAGGATTATCGAGACCGATTTCAGTTTTCTTCGATTTCTTCTTCTTTTTAGGTTTAACCTCGTATGGACTGAGACAATCGAGGGCTACGTTTGAGCTATCTTCTTTAGAATGAAATGTCGGGTTATCGATACCTTCTGGTAAAGTTTCCGAATGTTTCCTCTTCTTTTTTTTCCTCTTTTCAGGTGTAATTTCATTCTCTAACTTGTCGGTAAACCCCGGATTGCTAACACCTCCTAAATCATCGTTTTCAACTTTTTGTTTTTTAGATTTCTTTGCCTTTTTTACAACTTGAGTTTCTCGGGAATTCTCCTCCGTTTCCGCTTGGATTTGTTCTATCGTGTTATCATTTCCTGCGGATACATTTAAATTTTCCTCCTCTTTACGGTGATCAGTTTTAGTTGATTTATCTTTTTTCTTGCGACGCGGTTTCTCCACAACCTCACAATCCTCATTAATAGTTGCGTCAATATGTTTCCGTTCCTTCTTTTTAATAGTCTGGGAATTATCGTTATCTTCTTCGGTCGCATCTTTTTCCAAGTGCTTTCGTTTCTTCTTTTTAATAATGTGGGTATTATCATTATCTTCTTCGGTTGCATCTTTTTCCGAGTGCTTTCGTTTCTTCTTTTTACTACTGCAAGGATTATCCTCAACAAACTCGATTCCAATATGTTCATTTTCTGCATCTCTTTCTATGTTAACAACTTCGGTCTCGGAATTTTTTACAATTGCGGCTGCATCTACGTGTTTCCGTTTCTTCTTTTTAGTTCTACGGACATTATCCTCATCTCTCTCAGCTGCTTTATTATTATTTTCAGTAAACCCGAAACCAACACGCTCGTTTTCAGATTCCGATTCCTGTTTCGTATGCTTTTCTAAGTTAGATTTCCCGCGATTTAATAATTTATCTTTAAAATAATCCAACATTGATCCTTTATTCACCAAATGATCATTATCATCCATCGCTTCCACAATGTCATCCACTTTTTCTAGTTTATCATTATCGACATTCTGTTTTAACGATTTCCGCCCAAATATATTCGCTAACTCCTTTTCGGAGTATCGACTTAAATCCTTCGCTTTAGTAAATTTGTGGTAATTAATTCTTGCACGACTATTTTGTACCTTCGTCTCTAACGACATAATTTTTGGATCGTCCGGCAGTTTCTCATCCCCGTTTAAATTCTCTAACAAGCTGGAGAAGTTATCCTCATGTGCAGTCCACTCCTCTACCTCTTCGTATCCCATTCCTACAATTCTGATTTAAAAATCTATAGTCTTAACGACAATCATCGTTACCTTTACTGTCATTTTTATAGGATACTTTCAAGGGGTCCGTAACACCATTCTCCTTTGCTCCTAAGCCTTTGCCGTGCTTCCAACCCATTTTTTCCAACATTTTATGCCCGAAATTATTCTTATCTATAAAAATAATGATAATTGTGTCGATTATTGCGTTAACATAACCTATATGGGGATTTTAAACCTTCCGTCCATAATTTTCCCCGTGGATTTAAACTCCAGCGTTGTTTTCGCTTCGGTTCGGCTAACATAGACATAATTTAAGAGAAAGATTTAAATTTTCTCTCATTAATTTTGCAATCCTTTATTATTTATTATAAACTTAATACCATACCACGCTTCAAATGATTGACATTTACTAATTTTTGAGGTTAGAATTGGTTACCCAAATGAGGTAATTAGGTGCGTTCATAAACTTGAATCAAGGGAAAGGAGGTTTATAAATTTAAATTACTGGTAATTCAATTGTGATACTGCAACTTTTGCAATTATTTATGTTTATATTATTATTATCTTATTTATATTAACTTAAATGGTGTTTAATTTTTATTGATGATCATTGTATATGTCGGTGTCGATAAAATAGATACCTGTGGGTATGATATGAGCGTTATGTCAGTTTAAATAATTCTAACCTATAAAAACAAGTTTAAAATAATATAGATCTGATTCATTTTAATAAAATCAAATTGTTTAATGTGATACCAGTATAGAACAGGATACCAGCAGTGAAGGAAGGATGAACAACTTAATGCATTCCGAAGGATGCTAAGCTATTCTTGTATAGAAAGTATTGCCTCGTATAGGAAAACGTTGAAGAAAAGATGAGCCAAGTCCTTGCGTAAGCCAAATTTACCTGCTTTATGGTCTACATTATCGAATAGTTTTTTTATTTTATTTTTTCTTTCTTTTGTTCCTAATTGTTCCGATTTCTTGTCTTTTGCTCCGAATTGTTCGCGTTTGTTCTTGTTTCACATGCAATCTTAATTAATTTAGCCCCATATTGAGGGGATTTTTGGAAATATTTTTAGGTTTAGAGATATTTAATAGTTGCTCTGAAAGGGGAATTTGTAAAATTTTACTTGTATCTTTTTTTTTTAATTTTCATACTTAAAATAAAATATATACTTTCACAGATCATTTTCCTTTGCTTTTAGATATAAGTATTAATATGTTTGAGGCTAATGATAAATCAGTTAAACCATAAAACTATCTAAGCTATAATTAACAATAACTATATCACAGAGATTTTCTTACAGTGATGTTGTACTAAAACAGCTTTCACCGTAGTTTCACCTTACGATCTCAACAGATTTCCTAATCTCCTGGTAAATTGTATCAACGCAAAGTTATACGATTAGATTGTTAATCGAATCAAATTTTTAGAGTCCCGTTAAAGTGCAACAAGAAAAGTTTTTGTTGTTGCAGATGTTGTCCCAGTGGACCCCTAACCGCTGTGTTAATGGTGCCTAAAACAGGTTACGTTTGCGGTGAGAGAATTCCAATCATCGCAGAAGTAGATAACGCTTCGAGTAATGCTATTTCGAACATCACTGTTAAATTCCAACAAGTAATTATGTCGTTTTAACACTTTACGATATACATTGGAAATGTTACAGTTCACCTCGTTCTATTCACAACATCCCTGTCGACAAGTTAAAACCGAGGTTAAAGTTTTCGAGAGGATGAAACTGGGGACGGTGAAACCACACGAATCCAAATTGTGGAATCAGATGCTCCTAATTCCACCATCTAGTTTAGGATTTTGTTCGATTATTGATTCGGAATATCAATTATTTGTAATTATTATAGGGAATATTATTTATTGTTTATCGATTAAGGTTTTTATTTTAGTTGGAAGTATCTGCGGGTGGTTTCCACATCAGTTTAAAGACAACGTTACCTATTACGATAGGTACAATACCTGTTATGAATGAGAATCATCTTAGAGATGATGCTGCAGTACCTCCAGATTATGATACTGCTATGGGGATGTCGGCTAGTGCCTCAGCACCAGGTGAGTATTAAAATTTCATGTTTCTGTTTAAAATTTTTTTGAATTAATTTTGTAGTTCCAAGTTTTGGAGAAAACGAAGCCTTCAGCGTGAAATTTATAGCCGATGAGACTGATGGGGATCACAGCGAAGCTAAGGGATATACACCTTCGTATCCGACTTATAATTTTGGGTATAGTGGTTGAGAATTGTTGCCATTTATTAAAATAAAGTTAGTTTTTATACGATCATAATAAATGTACATATCAAACAGGTTTTTTTTTTCTTTTAGTAAGCGGGATTATTTATTAAATTAAACATACACGAGGATAAACCCTTATTAACACATTAACAAATTCGTATTTCAAGAAAAAAAAACAAGTCCTAAAAATAGCTCCGTTCTCCTTATCAATATAGATATGATTGATCTTATCATGAATATCCAATATAAAATATGTGTCACATTTTTTTTATCATCATTATAATGATATTTTCAGCATAGGATAATTGGAGAATTGAGAAATGGTGCAACCTGGAACAGGAATCATTTTCGACAGCCCTTACAACACTTATTTTGCTGGGGCTACAGTTACTGGACGTGTCCAAATAGTCTTGAATAAACCGAAGAAGCTAAGAGGTAAAAATTGTTCTAATTAAGAGTGTTTAATAGATTTAATTCATGTTTAAGGTATCTTATTCGAAGTTAGTGGTTGTGCTAATGTAAAATGGTCCGAAGAACTTACCAGACAAGTTGACGGTAGAACAGAATCTTACACCGTCTCGTATTATTATTATTATTATTATTATTAGTTAGTAAGTGTAGGCGGCGCAGCCGTTTAAACTTGTGGAACTATTTCCTAGTCACTAGCGACACAACACTTGTCGTACTGGGTCTTAAATGAAGTCACAGACACTGCACCAACACATTCACGTGGTAACGAATTCCATGCATGTGCAACCCTGTTGGGGAGGAAGTGTTGTCTAGACAACCTAGAAAACCTGTCACGCTCTATCCTATAGTTATGTCCCCTCAGTCGGTCGTCCCTTTTTACCGAGAAAAAACTCAAATTTACGTTGTAGTGCCCATGAAGTATTTTATAAGTCTCGATAAGGTCTCCTCTTCTCCGACGGTCGCTTAAACTTGTTAAGTTAAGAATTTTCAGTCTGGACTCATAATTTAGGTGCTTGATTGTGGGGGATAGTCGGGAGATTTTCCTTTGGGTCTGTTCCAGGGCATGAATGTCCTTCGCAAGATAGGGACTCCACACCACTGCCGCATGGTCCATAATAGGTCTAATGTAGATCTTGTAGATTTTTTCCAAGAGTTTTGGTGATGGATTTGTAAATGCCCGAGATATCATATACGACATAGAGTTGACCCTCTTTACAACTTTCCCGATATGGGGTGCCCACCTTAAATCAGCACTGATTACTATGCCTAGATCTTCCTGGGTTGACACAGTTTTTATCGTTTGATTGTTGAGCGTGTACTGACGGCGGGGATTATTTGAGCCGATGTGCAGAATAGAGCATTTGTTTTCGTTCAAGTCTAGTAGCCAGTCCTTGCACCACCTCTCAATTCTCTGTAAGTCGCTTGCTAGTTCATTGAAGTGAGTTACTGGATTGTTGTAGATCTTGGTGTCGTCCGCGAATGAAGAGATCTGGGAGTTCAGTCCCAGAGCGATATCTGCCGTGTAGATGTTGAAGAGCAATGGGGCTAAGACCGACCCTTGTGGTACACCTCTGGATGCGTGATACCTCTCTGAGTATTCTCCTCCCACGAGAACCCTGCAACCTCTGCCGGAGAGAAAGTCGGCGATCCAGTTTAGTAGTTTCCCTCTCACTCCGTAGAATTCTAGTTTGTGTATTAGTCTTCCGTGTGGTACGCAGTCAAAAGCTTTTTTGAAGTCCAAGTATACTACGTCCACTGGGTTCCCTCTATCCACTGATAGTGTCCAATTGTTAGTACATTCAAGTAGATTTGAAATAACTGATCTGCCTGGCATAAATCCGTGTTGCGACGTAGGAATTATGTGATTATTTAGTATAAATTCTGTAAGTTGTTCAGAAATGATCTTCTCCAGTATCTTGCAGGGTATCGATGTCAGGCTTACTTGTCTATAGTTTTTTGGATCAAATTTGTCACCTTTTTTATACACTGGAATCACTGTTGACTCTTTCCATTGTTGTGGTAGTTTGCCTTCCTCCATAGAAAACTGCATAATTTTTGTTAGCGGTCCGATCAAGGATTTGGTATTTTTTAAAAATACAGGATGTACTCCATCAGGGCCGGGGCTTGGATTAGTTTTTAGACCTGCAATGATTTTATCTACCTTTGCCTCCGTAATTTCGATGGTGTCCAAACATCTCTCATTCCTCCTACCCGTTATGGTTGGAAAAGTTGAACTGGGGTGAGAAATAAAACTGTTTTTAAATTCAGCGGCGAACATATTGGCTACATCTTTTGGGTTACATATTAGTGTTCGGCTGTTATTTTTGAGCACCGGAGTACTAACTCTCGATTGTAGCGTACTGTGGATGTACCTGAAGAATTTCTTGGAACTATTGCTGGTCACTAGATCATGTTCGTATTTGGCTTTCGCGTCTCTAATATCCTTAGTAACGGTGTTGCAAAGTGTTCTATAATGGTGGTAATCAACTTCGGAGTTGGATGCTTTATATCGGTGCCAGCTTTTCCTTTTCTCGTTGATTTTCTTAATTAGCGCGCGTGATATCCATGGCTTGCTTTTCGATGTTTTAATAGTACGTTCGGGAACATATTGGAGGATGCAGGTATCTATTTCTTCCAGTAAACTGTTCCACGACTCATTGATGTTCCGGTGGGTAACTGTTATTTTTCTTATATATCTGTCTATGTCTGTGTAGTTGGCTATGTTGAAATTTTTTTGCCTTGTTAGTTTTTCTTTGTTGAGGTTTGATAGCATCTGCGAGGTGGCCAGTATGACTAAATGATCGCTCAACCCAATTGGAGGATCGAAGTTGACAGATGAGATAAGGTGTGCGTCGGAAGTAAATAAAAGGTCTAATGTAGATGGTTTGTTATTTATTCGGAAGCGTGTTGGTTGGTTTATATGCTGTACCAGGTTGGTAGACAGGAACATGTTCATGAAGAGACTAGCTGCGCTGTCGTTAGCAGATGGAGCTGGATTCGTCCAATTCAGTGACGGGTAGTTGAAGTCCCCGAAAATTACCAAGTTGTCCAGATTGCGACTTGCGTCGTGGAGTGCCGACAGCAGGGTTCGTCTTCCTTGGGTGACATATTGGGAGGTCTATATATGCAAGCGATGTTGAGGTGAATTTTGTTAACCCGAACTTGTAGCCAGGTTGACTCTATAGGGGATGTACAATAACTGTCATTGACTGTCACACTTACTGGCTCTCCATTGAAACTTGTTTTTATGTAGATACATGTGCCCCCTCCCCTGGCCGTAGTTCTATCAGATCTGTATATAGTATAGTTTGGTATATTCACCAGAACGTCGGGGATATTTTTGTTAAGCCAGGATTCACTTATTAGTATGATTGTCGGATTGATTCTATTGACTATAGTTAATAGTTCCTGTAGTTTAGCGGAGAGCGATGCAATATTTGTGTAGAGGTACTTTATTTCAATTGCTTGGTGTGGATTGGCAGAGTACGTACTATTCTGTTTATCTCTTTCTAGCCTTTCAGTAAAAAATGATCTGTCGTGTTATCAGTGTAGTTGATGTATTGTTTCTGTTTATTGAGTTTTTGGAGATATGCTGGGCATTTAGGGTCGCGAGCAGAGTGCTTCCTTTCTGGTAACCTTAGTTTTTTACAGTTAGGGCAGTTTAAATTTTGACTTTCTGGGCATTCTCTACTATCATGGTTTTCACCACATTTATGGCAGCAGACCTCATTATTACAATGTTTGGCAACATGGCCAAAATTACAACAATTGAAACACATGGGTACAGTGACGTATTCCTGGACGTAGGCTTTGGTGAGGTCGAAACTTAACTTCTCATTCCTAATAAACCATTTGAAAATTGCAGGTGGCACTTGTAATATCCAGTTCTCCTTTCTATTGTCTCTACATTTTCGTCTAGTGACGTATTTGATTTTCGAGTGAACATTTACTCCTAACACCGTCTTGATCTCCGGGTTTTGTTCCACTAACTCCGTGATAAATGTATCGGGAGAATGTCCCTTTTCAATTCCCGTTATTTGGATCATTGGGTTTATGTCCTGGGTTTGCTTTATAATGAACTGGCCCTTTTTTTCTAGCGAATCTTTTAACTGCTGTTGTTGTGTTGGGTTGTGACTTTCTAATAGTATTATGCTCAAGAAGAATATTTTAAAATGAAATATTATTGTATCGGTGGACATGAGCGTTAGTATACGTGTTTATATATTAATTTCATGTGTTATCTTGTGATATTCTAGAGGACACTGTCATTTTACCTCCGGGAACTCATGTTTATCCCTTTTCAATAGTGCTACCACCTAATTTGCCATCATCTTTCGAAGGGATGTATGGCACTATAAGATACATAGCAAAATTCACTTTTGAACGGCCTTGGAAATTTAATCAGGAGACTAAAACGGCTTTCACCGTAGTTTCACCTTATGATCTCAACAGATTTCCTAATCTCTTGGTAAATTGTATTAACGCAAAGTTATATATTTAGATTGTTAATCGAATCAAAATTTTAGACTCCCGTTAAAGTGCAACAAGAAAAGTATTTTTGCTGCGGATGTTGCCGCAGTGGACCCCTAACCGCTGTGTTAATGGTGCCTAAAACAGGTTACGTTTGTGGTGAGAGAATTCCCATCATCGCAGAAATTGATAATGCTTCAAGTTATGATATTTCGAGCATCACCGTTAAATTCCAACAAGTAATTATGTTGTTTTAACACTTTACGATATACATTGGAAATGTTGCAGTTCACCTCGTTCTATTCGCAACATCCCTGTCGACAAGTTAAAACAGATGTAAAAGTTTTCGAGAGGATGAAACTGGGGACGGTGAAGCTGCACGAATCCAAATCGTGGAATCAGATGCTCCTAATTCCACCGCTACCACCATCTAGTTTAGGATTTTGTTCGATTATTGATTCGGAATATCAATTATTTGTAATTATTATAGTGAATATTATTTATTATCTATTGATGATGGTTTTTATTTTAGTTAGAAGTAACTGTGGGTGGTTTCCACATCAGTTTAAAGACAACGTTACCTATTACGATAGGTACAATTCCTGTTACGAATGAGAATCACCTTAGAGACAATGCTTCGGCACCTCCAGATTACGATACTGCTATGGGGATACCGGCTGGCGTCTCAGCACCAGGTGAATATTAAAATTTCATGTTTATGTTTAAAATTTTTTAAAATTAATTTTATAGTTCCAAGCTTTGGGGAAAACGAAGCCTTCAGTGTGAAATCTATAGCCGATGACACTGATGGGGATCACAGCGAAGCTAAGGGATATACACCATCATATCCGACTTATAATTTTGGCTATAATGGTTGAAAATTGTTTCGAATTATTAAAATAAAGTTAATTTTTATACGATCATAATTATAAACGTACACAACAAACAGAGTTTTTTTTCTTTTAGTAAGAAGGAAGATATTATTTATTAAACATGCAAGAGGATAAATCCTTATAGTTGTTTATTCATTGATCGAAGCCGTCTGGTAAATCAAATTTAATATAGACCTTTTTTTACAAAAAAAAAAGATTATATTCGAAATATGTATAGCTGTGGAAGCTAAGTGTGTCATTGATTAATTAATTCTAAATGATAAGGGTCCTAAAGTTGAAACCTGTGGAACTCTCTGAGATTGATTTCCGTTATTATTACAGGAATGCTGCGTCGATTCTATTTCAGATTTGTTTTTGCAGGTTTATTAATAGCGAATGATGTCAATATAATGTATTTTTTATCATTAATTGTTCAGGCACATTAACAAATTCGTATTTCAAGAAAAAAAAAACAATAGTCCTAAAAATAGCTCCGTTCTCCTTATCAATACAGATATGATTGATCTTATCATGAATATCCAATATAAAATATGCGTCGCATTTTTTTTATCGTCATTACAACGATATTTTCGGCATAGGATAATTGGTGAATTGAGAAATGGTGCAACCTGGAACAGGAATCATTTTCGACAGCCCTTACAACACCTATTTTGCTGGGGCTACAGTTACTGGACGTGTCGAAATAGTCTTGAATAAACCGAAGAAGCTAAGAGGTAAAAATTGTTCTAATTAAGAGTGATTTAATAGATTTAATTCATGTTTAAGGTATCCTATTCCAAGTTAGTGGTGGTGCCGATGTAAAATGGACTGAACGACAGACCAGACATGTTAATGGGAGATCGCAGTCTTACTCCGTTACGTATTATGCGAAAGAAGAATATTTTAAAATGAAATATTATTGTATCGGTGGACGTGAGTGTTAATATACATGTTTATGTATTAATTTTACATTTTATCTTGTGATATTCTAGAGGACACCATTATTTTACCTCCGAACTCACGTTTATCCCTTTTCGATAGTGCTACCACCTAGTTTGCCATCATCTTTCGAAGGGATGTACGGCACTATAAGATACATAGCGAAATTCACTTTAGAACGGCCTTGGAAATTTAATCAGGAGACTAAAACGGCATTCACCGTAGTTTCACCTTACGATCTCAACAGATTTCCTAATCTCTTGGTAAATTGTATTAATGCAAAATTATATATTTAGATTGTTAATCGAATCAAAATTTTAGACTCCCGTTAAAGTGCAACAAGAAAAATATTTTTGCTGCGGATGTTGTCGCAGTGGACCCCTAACGGCTGTGTTAATGGTGCCTAAAACAGGTTACGTTTGCGGTGAGAGAATTCCAATCATCGCAGAAGTGGATAACGCTTCGAGTAATGCTATTTCGAACATCACCGTTAAGTTCCAACAAGTAATTATGATGTTTTAATACCTCAACGATATACATTGGAAATGTTGCAGTTCACCTCGTTCTATTCACAACATCCCTGTCGACAAGTTAAAACCGAGGTTAAAGTTTTCGAGAGGATGAAACTAGGAACGGTGAAACCACACGAATCCAAATCGTGGAATCAGATGCTCCTAATTCCACCGCTACCACCATCTAGTTTAGGATTTTGTTCGATTATTGATTCGGAATATCAATTATTTGTAATTATTATAGCGAATATTATTTATGGTTTATCGATTAAGGTTTTTATTTTAGTTGGAAGTATCTGCGGGTGGTTTCCACATCAGTTTAAAGACAACGTTACCTATTACGATAGGTACAATTCCTGTAACGAATGAGAATCATCTTAGAGACGATGCTTGGGCACCTCCAGATTACAATACTGTTATGGGGATGTCAGCTAGTGCCTCAGCACCAGGTGGGTATTAAAATTTCATGTTTGTGTTTAAAATTTTTTTAAATTAAATTTATAGTTCGAAGCTTTGGGGAAAACGAAGCCTTCAGCGTGAAATCTATAGCCGATGAGACTGATGGGGATCACAGCGAAGCAAAGGGATATACACCCTCGTATCCGACTTATAATTTTGGGTATAATGGTTGAGAATTGTTGCAAATTATTAAAATAAAGTTAATTTTTATACGATCATAATTATAAACGTACACAACAAAGAGGGTTTTTTTTTCCTTTTAGTAAGTGGGGGTGGGGAGATGTTATTTATGAAATATATACGAGGATAAACTCAAAAATAAAAAAAACGAAAACAGAGTTGATATCAAGGAGAGATTCAGTATGAAATAAATATTTCCTTCAATTCTTAAATCATTTTTTTATTAACCTTATTTTTCATTCAACCTCAGTGTTGTTCATATTAAAAAAAAATTTCATCCACATTATTTTAGATTAGTTTTTTTCTTTTCAATTAATCAATGATTAAAATAAAAAAAATGAAACACTCTGTATATATATGTATATACTAAAATAGTACCTAAAAATAATAAATATATAAACACAAAATTAGAGACAAGTGATAAGCCGGAAATTAAAAAAAAAAACAAACAAAACTCAAGTTCGTTCAGTCATATATCAACATCATCATCATCATTCACTTTCCGGCTCTTTTAATTGCGCCAACAACAGAGCCCTCTGTTTTTCCAAATCCGATTCACTTAATTCACTTCCTTTGGCGTTGGTGTCGCCTTCTGACGGCCTACGATTGGAACGTTTACCACCACCGCTGATCGGGACGGACGCCACTGTTGAGGAGGACCTTTCCAGTGATGGGGTCCTCTAAGATATAAGACCATGCGTATTACAGTACTTTTTTTTTATTTAATTATTTTTATTTATTTCTGTTTTTTTTTTGTATTGTAGATTTATTGTAGTTTGTTGAAGTATGTAGTGAATTTATGGGGTCTAAAAAAATTGAAATTTTACCAGTGAGTTGTACAGGTTTAAAACGCATTTTACTGGCCAAATTTTTTAAAATAATCGTTCAATAGTCATCGATCAAATTTAATATTAATTTAAACTTAATTTAGTTTAATAAATCGCATCGAACGATTATTTTATTTAAAAAAAGATAAACCAAGAAAAATTCAACAAGATTTTGAGATATATTTCATAAAGCAATACAATCGACAATCATTTAATTCAGTTAAAATGTGCTATAGAAAAATTACCAAATTTAAACCAAACACCTTATTTTAAACAAAAAAATTTCCAGTCTTATCAGTACTATTTTCCTTTTAATTTTTTTGTTATTAAATCGATATATTTATCACATGAATCAGTCTTCGATTTTAAATTCCATATTCCATAACAACATTAAAAGAAATAAATTGCGAAAGAAATTAAAATTATTCGAATAAAAAAAGAACACAAGCTATTTTAATCGATCGATCGAGACATCGATGAAATTTAAAAAGAAATAGAAAAAATTAAAAGAGCTTGTTCGTCACCACACTAAAATAAATGTCTAAATTTAATTCTAATAACTCACAGATGGACTCTTTCGCTTATGTTTCTTCTTCGATTTCTTCTTCTTGTACTCCTCACCGCTCTCATCGGAGATCTGCGAGGGACTCCTCGAACGGTGTTTGTACTTCTTACGTTCACCTTCGGAATCACTATTACTGGAAGACTTGTACTTCTTGCTCTTCTTCGATTTCTTGGATTTCCTTGAACGGGAATGGTGGTGACTGCACGATTCCTCCATCTCGTGTTGGAAATCCTGTACGGAATCATTTCATTATCAATATGATCATTAGATTTTGTCGTAGATACATACTTTGTAGACTTTACTCCTTTCGGTATCCGAAGCGAAAGCTAAATATTCATCTTCGTTCTCCAATTTCGATTTGACTTCGTCCCATGGTAAATCGAAGTTTATATTCATTTCTCGCAGGAGTTTTTTGAAATCGTTCTCTAATTTTTTCATCCGTTTATTTTCTTCTTTAACCCGTTCCTTCTCTTTAACCTCAGCCTAAATTGATTGAATTAATATCGAAACATAATAATAATAATACGAACCTTTTCTAATAAGGAATTATAGGTTAATTTAACATTTCCTGCGTCTAACGTAGCACTCTTCTTATCTTCGCAAACGACAGTTGCGAACTGCTCGAAAAGTGGTGTCGACTTTAACTTCGAAACTTTTATCTTTTAAAATCTCTTTTATAATACGTTTCTCATCGTGAAACCTGGCTTTCAGATCTTCGACATAAAATTTAAATAAATCTAAGGGTGTCGAACCATTCTGCCCTACAACTTAACATTAAAAAAATCATACGTCAAAATTATCTAAAATGAGTTTACCTAGCATAGCTGAAAATCTAATATCTGCTGAGATAATCGGATATAATTCGACCCACAACGACATCGAGGTTAATTTCCCTTCTTCGTGTAAAGTATCGAGCAACGCTAAGAATTGATCCCTATTCTTACGGCACTGCCTTTTTTGTCTCTTCTTCTCACGTTCCCTCTCTTCAATTTCCTCCTTTTCCAACTCCCGAATATGTTCTTCGAACACAATTAAGGCATCCTCTTTATCCATAGCTAGAATCACCCGAATCTATCTGTAAAACGATTAAATCGCTAAAACTAATCTTACCTAATAAATTAACATCGTTTTTAAACGTATCGTTCCCTAACAACATAGCTTGCGCTTCGCTCCAAGTCGTATCATAATTAATCTCCGTCATATTATCAAGAACCTCTCCTAACTTCTTCATGTTACGTTTCTTCAATAACTTCCCTTCCTCCTTCTCCCGTTTCGCTAAACTAAAAACAACATCCTCGTAAATATCTCTCCGATCTGAATCACTGACCGACGTCCACACTTCCATGTTCATAAACATCTCGTCGCATTTATAATATTTCGTGCCGGATGTGATTTTATCCGTTGTTAACAGGAATTGTTCCAAATTCTCTTTCGATTTTTTCGCCTTCAATCGGCTCTCCTCCTTCTCATCTTTCTGTTTCTGCGTTTTATACGCGTTAAATACTTGTTTCCTTTCGTTTAACCGTTTTAATGAATCATATCGGGGATCGCTCTGTATTAATTTAATACATTGCTCCCATGATGCGTTCGAAGGTACGTTATTATCACGAAGTAGCTCTTTAAAAGCTTCGATCGCTTCCTTTTTATCCTTAAATACTTTCGGTTCGGGTGTCGAATTTCTAGAATCTTTAGGCGGTGGTTCGCTATGTGTCGACAAATTCGAATCCTCGTCTGCGATTAACAAATCAATTAATTTTAATAAAAAGTTGAATTTGAAAGACTTACCGACTTTAGGAGGTGGTACTGGTAATGAAATAGCAGCTAACGTAGCTGCCATCGATGCTTCTAAAGCACTTTTACTACTTATCGGACTTGTATCTATCAAAATGCAAAGATTTTAAATCAGAGAAAAAAATATGAGCAAAATAAACCTACTTGAAGCTGAAGCTGATATATTCGGTGAATTGATAACACTAGCTGGAGTGACAGGTAAACTAGTACTAGCCGTTCCTGTTGGGAGCGGACTTGTAACTTCCGTTGGGGTAGCTGATGCCGAAGGTGGCTTCTTCCTATAAAATTTTCATAAATTACAATATTTTTAACGTAACCCAAACTAAATTTACTCCTCGTTAGCAATCTTCGTCTTAATTTCTTCTAATTCCGGTGGAATTATCCATCGTGATTCCTTCGTGTTAATATTATGGTAATAAATCTTACCATTATCGGCCGTATATTCCTTCCAAGGACATTGCGATAATAGCAGCTACATTTAAAAGTCTCGATATGTAGTAACGATATTAAATAAAGACAAATTTTAATTTACATTTACCTCGGCAGGGGTTTTTAAAGCGTCCGGTTTCTGCCACGAACTCTGCTTCGTAACCGAATTATAATAATACGTCCTACCATCAGGAGCTTTATGTTCGCTCCACTGTTCGGTCTGATTACCACCAGCAGGTGGAGGGAAATTCCCAAAACCAGGGGGTGGTACACTAAATGGTGGTATTATCGGTGGGAAACCGCTAATGGGAGGCATTGATACTGGTGGTATTAAAGGTGGTGTTCCTATACTACCTGGGGGTGCGTAACCAGGCGGTGGTATATTCGGAATAGAGGGATCCTAAATTAAATTAGAGGAGGTTTTGAGGTATTGACTCTAACATTAAAGTGAGTTGCTGTTAACATAACCTCAATTTAATCGTCTAGACTTACCATGTTATTATAGCGGTTTAAGCGCAATTCTTTTAATTATTTCTTATATTTATCGTTAATTAATATATTTTCATTATATTATGTGCTAATTTGTGCTACAATTAAAAAAATAAACGTAAATACACAACTTACGAGCTGAATTTTTTAAACGACATCAATCTACTACCAACCGTTAAATTTTAAAATAGAACTGTCAAATTTAATTTATTTAAAACGAAATTTTTTATAATATAATCCAATTTTCACCTAATTCGATCTTTAATTTATATATTTAAACATGAGAATCAATTAAATTTAATTTATATCATCTATTTAATTAAAATTGGGGATAAACCTTAAAAAAACGAATTAAACCCTATAAAAGCATTATTAACGCAATTAATTAATAAATCTCAGACGTATGTTCGAAACTCTTTACATACAATTATAATACGTTAAAAATCGATAGGATGATAAACGTTTGTCGTAGTTTACAATAGATGACACGTCAAATGTCATATTTAGGGTTGGTTTTCACAAGGATTAAATACAAAAGTAAACGATGATCTAATTTTGTATAAGAACGGATAACTTAATCGATCCTCTTTCGGATAAACGAACCGCAATGTTTAAGAAACTCAAAGATAAAATCGCAGAGGATCTAAAATTTTCACCACAGAGACTAACGCAGGGGAACAACGAGAAGACTCAATCGAATAATACAAACAGTAATAATGATGAGAATTTCTTCTCGATAACAGAAGATGGTAATTAGATTTAATTTAATATAATCGAATTGAAGTATATTTCTTCTTTGCTTAAGATGCACCAGCTTCAACTTCGAGTTTAGGAGACGAGTTTACTGATGTTTCGTTACACGCATCTACACCAATGGAAAGTAGAACGCGTAAACTATCGAATTCCTCCTTCGCGAGTGATATTTCATTCCTACCACGATATGAGCCATCGGGTAATTTATATCATATGCAGGTAATAATTTAATGGTTGTATATGAACACGTCCGTTTACGTCAGATAAATTTTTATTTTTTAGTCCGATGTGGATGCATCAGCTTCGGAAATGGAAGATAACGTTTCGACATCATCGCAATTAGGACATATAAGTAAAGAGCAAGTTTACGCTGCGTTTCAAAAGGCGCAGATGAGATATCATAAATATCGCGGACGATATACCGATCTAGCGAATCATTACAAGATATTGGAGAAGGAGAACGCAAAGATACGTACGATTCTAGTCGACACTCAAGATAAAGCAATAAGACGAGTTAACGAATTGAAGGAGCAATGCGGTTTGGAGCAGAAAGCTAAAGCGCATTTAGAGAACGCATTGCGCGTAGAATTAGACGAGAAACAGATTAAAATCGATACATTACAGACAAAAATTAAATTATTACAGACTAGTGATCGCTCCGAGCAGCTAATCGATGTTAGTGATAATTCGCGTTCGACTTCAAACTCGTCTTTAAGTGAGAATCAGGAATTAACGAAATACCTCAACGATGCTCGGGTGGAAATCGAAAATTTGAACGGGAGATTGCAGGAAATGAAGGCTAACGCTATCATATTTAATTCGAAAGAATCCGATTATAAATCGAAAATCACCAATTTAGAAAAATTATTATCAGAGCGAAACGGGAGATAAACCAGTTCGTCGAACGAAAAAGGAGAATAATTTAAAATTAGCGCAGAGCAAGATGGAATTGCATGCGGAAATCCACAATAAGGATTTGGAGATAGCGAATTTGAAGCGGGAATTGGATAAAACAGATAAATCGAAAGGTGGTAACGTTAAGCTGGAAAATTTGCAAACGCAGAATACAAAATTGATAGATAAGGTCGAGAATTTGAACCAGAAATGTTCGAATTACGAAAGCGAGCTGATTAAATTGGAGCAATACAAGATCGAGATCGGAAATTTAAACGAGATCATGTTGAATTTGAAGAAGATGAATGAGGAATTAGTGCAGAAGAATTTAAAAACCGAATCGGAATTAAAAGATTCCTACGAATTAACGGTCAAACAACTGAAGGATATATTAGATGATGTCCGAGTTAAATACGATGAGATTAATCAAGAGAACGAGACTTTAAAAGAGGAATTAGCTGATTTCAACCGATCGAAGGAGATAATCGACAAACTCAAATCCGAAAAACAAGAATTAGAATCAAAATTAATTCAATTCGATGAGATTCAGATTGAATTAAACGGAAAATTAGAAAAACAAGAGAATTACTACAAAGAAACTATTGATAAAATTAGAGACGATGCTAAACAGAGTTTGCTAACTTTAGAAACGAAAATTAAAGAGAAATTAGGGAGCGAATTCGACGAGAAGGAATCGAAGATTAAACAGGAGTTTGAAGCGAAGCTCGAAAAGCTCTATCGAATTCTCAAGATGCTAAAACGATCGAGGTGGATCTGATGCAAGCTCAAGATTCCCTTAAGAAAGTCGAGGAGGAAAACGATCGATTAAAATCTGATATATCCGAGTTTAAAATTAAATACACCGATCTTGAGAATAATCATTTAGATTTAATTAACGAGAATAATAAGATTAGAAAGGATTACTCCGTTTTAGAGAAAGATTGTGGCAGCCGGAAGGATACGATTGATTCGTTAGAGGGGGATATCCAATCTATTCGGGATGAAATGGCTAAATTATATGAAGAACGCAATAAGAGTCTCGATGAGATTATTACTTTACGAGGTATGATTAAGGAGAAAGATGAAGAAATGCTGCGGAAGATATCGGAATACGATGTTCTTAAAAAGGAGTTCGGATTATTGCAGGAAGTTTCGATTAAACAGCAGAACGAGAACTGTCAATTCCAGGATGCGAAGCGTGATTTGGAAAAGGAGATATCGCAGTTAAACGAGGAGGTTAAAGCGTGCCATAAGATTAGGGAGAATTTAGTTTTGGAAACGAATGCGAAACTTCAGGAGAATTTGAATAAAGTTAAGGAGAGCCACCTCCAGGAGATTTCTAAATTGAATAAGGAGTTGAAGCATTTTAAACAAGATTTGAATAAAGCGATTGAGAATTTGACTCAAACGAACGAGGAGAAAGCTTGTTTAGAACAGGAGAACGAAAATCTGCAGGGATATAATCTTAAATTAGAAAATACGATTAAAGATATGCAAGGTAAATTGGAGGATACGAATAAGGAGAAAATCAGTGTCGAAACAGCTTTAAACCTGATGAGGATCGAGGTAAATGATTTAAAACAATACGAAACGCAATATAAAAACGTTCTAGATGAAAATCACAATTTAAAAGGTGAAATTTCCAAAATCGAAGAGCTTAGGTTAAAATTAAACGATTTAGAGAGTATCGATAAGGAATTTAAAATAATCTCCAACGAAAACAAGCGGTTGAAACAGGATTTATTCGATTCTAAAGTTTCGAATGAGAAATTGAAGGATGTCGAAAGTGAGAATTTGAAATTGATCGATAATATTACCGAATTGCAGGCGCGGATTAATTCCACTTTGGTGGAGAATCAAAATTTGAAGGGGGAATTGACGAGATACCAGCAAATCGAAACACGATACAACGAGATAAACAGGGAGATCCCCGAATTACAAGCGAAGTTTCGGCAGATTCAAGAGGAGAATGCGGAATTGTTAGAGAGGAATCGACAATTGACCGGGGATTATAAACAGATATTACACGAGAATGAGAGGTCTTCCAATGAAATTGCCGAATTAAAATTAAGATTTGAACAGGTCGAAAATGATCGTAATAAATTCGATGATATAGAACGGAATTACCAAGGAGAAATCGACGGGTTAAAACACGAATTAAACGAACATAAAACTGAATTAAACCGGATACAATCCGAGAAATTTAGCTTGGAGAAACTACAATCTTCGACGTTAGAATCCAACGAGAATCAAACCTCTAGTTTGAAAAATAAAATTAAACAACTTCAAGACGAAAAATCCGATTACGAAAGCTTATTTAACGAGTACAAACAGATGAAAACCGACGTTAATAACGTCACTCAGCTCTACGATAAATGTTTAAAAGAGAAAAAAGATATCGAAGCGCAATTACACGAGTTAGAGCGGCATTACAACGAAATGCTTCACGAGAAACAACTCTTAAAGGATGAGATACAAGAATTGAAGATATCACCCTTAAATTTCGCCGATAAACCCCAGAAATTGGACGATCTAAACAGCCTAAAACACAATATAAACGAAGAAAATTACGCCAAAGAGATCGAGAGCTTGCGCGAGAAACTAGAGCAATATAAATCTATAGATAAGGCCAACAGAACCTCCATAGAATTCTACGAGAACGAGCTGCAGAAATTGAAGGTTAAAAACGAGAAATTAACGCGGAAACTCGACGATACCTTAGTAACGTTGCCTGTATTATCGGGCGGCAACGATTTCGGGGATTCCAACGCTAAATTAGAATATTTACGCAACATTTTATTCAATTATATGATCGGAAGGGAGAGTCTAGTCCTAGCGAAAGTTATAACCGCCGTTTGCAAGTTCGATAAGGACCAAACCGAGTTAATCATGCAGAAAGAACAGCAACGGCAAACTTTGGTAAATGTCACCTGTCACTTGTCAAATTTGACGGCTAATTTTCTTTTTTTTTTATTACAGATCGGACAGCTTTTCGGAAGTTAATACATCATTCATGAATGTGTAAATATCTCAAATTATATTTAAAGAAAAATATATATTGTAAATAATAATTCATCCAATTTGTCAATTTTACACGTTTTCTAATTAATGTATATTCATTCACACTTTAACAAAAAGAGAAAACCAATGTTAAATTTGTAACATTCCAAAATATCTATCACCCTGTATATTAAAATATTGTAAATACCTTTTAAATACAAATCGTCGTTTTCCGAATTGTTTGGTAGCTGTTGTAGATTGCTTTATTTCGCTTTAAAATGCTGGTTGTATTACGTAAATTACTTTTTAAAACGTATTTAGTTTATTATTTACTTAATTTTATCTTTATTGTATCTATTAGATTATAAATAAATCGACATCTTATTATATTAAATAATTAATTATCATTTTTTAAAGAAATCGGTGTTAGATTGATTCGTCAGTTTGACCAAAATTAAAATATAAAAATTACCTATTTAAACATTGACATTAGTGACAATTTTGATTGGCTAACATAACCTTAAAAAAGCTGCTGTTGTAAAGCCTCAATTAAATTTTAAAAAACGTATTAATTTATTATTTATTTAATTTTATCTTTATCGTATATATTAGATTATAAATAAATCGATATTTTACATTAATTATTTACAAATTTTAAATAAATCTGTTAAAAAAATTTGCCAGATTAGCCAATATTAAAATTATTAATTTAAACTTTGACATCTGGTGACAATTTGGTTCGCTAACATAACCTTAAAAAATCTGCGGTTGTATAATTAAATTAAATTTTAAAACGTATTTAATTCATTATTTATTTTATATATATTAGAATAAATAGATATTTTACATTAAATATTTACAAATTTTAAATAAATTAATTTACTAGATTGGCCAACATTCAAATATGAAAATTTCCCAACCGCTTCGCTAACATAACCTCAAATCTATTGTTTTCTTCTATTTTAGGACATAAACAATGCCCGTAGATAATAAAATCTGCAGTATTTGTTTGGAAATTTGCGAAAATTTACGAAACACAGAAGAAATCGACGCCGATAATATTAAATTCATCGCGAAATTATCGTTTTGCGTCCCGGAATTGGTAAATTTTTCCCTTAATTTCAACTCGATTTAAAACTAAGATTTTTTTCAAGGAATGGAGTGGAGAATCCTACCAATTATGCCTGCATTGCGCGCAGAAATTAAACTTGATATACGATTTCAGGAAATTGTGCTTGAAATCCTTCGGATATATCAAAAACGAGAAACCGAATCAGAAGTTTGACCTCTCGTTAGATAATCAACCCGAATATAGTGATAACGATGATAAGCAAGGGATTTTATGTAACGATGATGATAATTTAGATGATACGATTAAATATAATAAGGAGAATGTCGAGATTGCAAGTCGCGTATGCAACTCGTTATTGGATAAGAAGTTTAAAACGAATCGTTTGAGCGGTATCGCTTCTAAACTATCCTCGCATATTAAATCGGAAGATACGAAAGAATTAACATGTTTTAATTGTAATCAAAATTTTAACGATAAAGACGATTTAGTCCGACATTTAAACGAATTACACACCGATGGGAAATCGGATAAATGCGAAACGAATAAGACTAAAGTGAAACGTAAAAGGAAATCGTTAGAGGATCAGATTTATAAGTGCACGATTTGTTCGACGGTATTCTCAACGAAATATCTTCTAAGTAGACACGTCCGAAACGTACATGCTACGGAGAAGAAGCATAACTGTGATATTTGCGGGCAAAAATTTGCTAGTCCTGTTTATTTATCTGCGCACAAGAGATATCATTCAGGTAAGAGTTTACGTTTTTTAACATGTAGTTATCGGAATATTTATAGGTGAGCGACCCCATATTTGTTCGTTTTGTGGTAAAGGCTTCATAACGGCCAGCGATTTATATCATCACGAGAAAATTCATGCGAATAAGAGATCGTATAAGTGTAATAAATGTCCGAAAGCATTCAATACATCGTCCGATTTACACAAGCACAATATCTGCGTTCATATGGATCGTAACGAATGGAAATATGTGTGTAGTTTTTGTAATAAACGCTTCCCTTTGAAAACGAACATGGATACTCATGTCAAGATACATACGGGAGAGAAGAATTTCCCTTGCCATTTATGCGAGAAAAGGTTTATTAATAAATCGGTGCTTTTAAGGCATATCGTGACACATTCGAATGTCCGTTCTTTTCGATGTAGTATTTGCAGTCAGGAGTATAAGTATCAGAAATCGTTGGATATTCATATGACAACATCCCATGGTATCGGTAATGCAAAAGTACCACAACGAACTAAGAAATATATTTGTCATATATGCCCTAAATCGTATTATGCGAATAGGTTACAAAAACATATACGGAGTCATCATACGAACGATTAATTTTAGGTTTTTATTTATTTTTATTAATTTAAAAGTCCAATTTTTGAAATAAATTGATTTAAACGAATAGTTCGAGGCTGTTTTATTTGTAATTTAACCTGTTTTTAATTCAGCTATCAATGTGATCCCAGAGGTGTTATCGCTATAGTGAAACGGCTGCTAGCGAAGAGTTGGGAAAATTGAGGCGTAGTTAGAGAAATATGTTAGCCATGTTAGCTTGTTAGCTAATGACTGAATGGATTACGATACCAATACGAACAAGACTCTTTACCTATGAGAACACCATTAGAGGGAAAAAAAACAAAACAATAATTTATACATATAATCCATCTTTATTTTGCGTTATGCCTTTTTTTCACGTTTACATCATCATTGTATTTTAATCCTGTTTACATAAACTTTGGAAACGGGGAGGGAATCCCAGTTTCGTTTGGGTCGGGGGAACATCGGAAGGGGGAATTACAATAAACATCATCCCTGTATCATCCAAAAAACAAGAATTACAACTTTACGTATGTGTATGAAATCTACGAAACAACAAAATTAAAATGTAATAAATTAAACGGGAGATACGAGAAGTACAACTCAATATTTGTTTAATATCGACATCATATTCGACATCTCAGTGATGATAATGATAAGTATTACATTTAGATTCTTTATTTATTTTACTCTTCTTTCATTTTGTTTTTTTTTTTACCCTGTTAGTAATATTTCTAAATAATCTGCATTCGTTCCATACATCTCGACATGCAATTTTTTTTGTTTTCAACTCGTGTGATTGTTACAACAATTAAAATATTAATATTATTATTATACATAGATTCGATAAGTTTTTCCTCTTTATTTCATTTGTTTTTTTCCCTTTCATAACGTAATAAATAAATTAGGATGCGAGAAAAATAAAATATAAATATCAGTCTAACCGTTGTATGTATATTTAAAAAGAAAATGATCTAATCGATACCCATGATTATTTAAATGAATGAATATACGAAGTGAATGGCACGTTTTCTAAAAAAATAAAAAAAATGTCAAAATTTCCTTTCGCTTCTCTCCGATAATATAAAAGGTAACAATTGATTGAAATAAAACAAGTGAAACTTACAACAGATATCGACACAAAAAAATAATAATATATAGGATAAAAATTATATACGACTACATACATTATATATATATAAATATATACCATAGTTCAAAAGTAACTGTACAATAATTAATATAATTAATACAAAGATATACAATGATATCAATAGATATAATACATATAAAAGCGAATATAAAATTATTAATATTACTAAAAAAATGTTCTTCTTAACGTAGTATACTTGATTTTTTTTTGTTTTTATTATTTTTGTTTCTTTTCGAAAATCTAAGTTTGAGAAAATTGATATCCTACAATGCCTTGATCTGTAAACAAACAAGAAAAATTTAAATTCAATTAAAAAAGCCAACATCGATTAAAAATGTTTAGTTTTATATTTTAAAAACATGCTAAACAAGATATTTACAAAGATAAAAATTACGAAATCGAAAACGACATTAAGAGTACATTTAAAGAAAAAAATAGGCGACTTACCTTGCAGGTGTAGTAAGCTTTTTTTGCAAAAAAACTTCGCAAATTATTGAAATATTGCACACTTTTTTAAAAGTTACAGGTAACTTAAAACTGAAACTAAAAAACGAATATAGAAATTAGTGAGAAATGCAGCTGTGAGAATTGTATCTTGTGTTATTTTCTACTCAGCATTTTTCTACCACCTTTTACAAAATAAATTAATCCTAAAAATTAAATTAATTAAGAGAAAAATGCTGCGTAGAAAATTGAAAAAACAAAATTAACCGAATTAATAAAATAAAATCAACTCAAAACTTCGCTAAAAATATTGTTTATTAACGACATGCTCGTCATGCAACATACATTATTTAATAATACAATATTTTGTAAATAATATTCTTTGTCTCGTCAACATCATCATCAAGGTTGTTGTATCGTAAATTATATTTCACTCGGGAGGGAGATATTGCTCGCTTTCATTCGGAGAATGAATATTACAATTATTTAAATATATATACCTTAAAAAAATTAAAATATTTACAAAGTATTATATCCTAATCAGGCTTACTTTTAATAATATCTAAATAAAAAGGAAATAATTTTTTTTTTCGCAACTATTAATATAAATAATTTTTTATCATAATTTATATTTACAAAAAAGGTTTAAAAAAAAAATTAGTTAAAGATGTTAAAGAAAGTAGATAGCAAACGAATTAATTGAAAATTTTTACTCCGATTTCTCTTATGATAAACTTATTATGACGGACAATGCAAGTTAATACTCGAATGATTAACGAAGCAAAATATTCCTTTACGACAAGATAGTTTTAACAACAAACAATGATCACTGTCTATCGAGTACCATCGAGAGAGCGATATCATAGAGGAGGACTCCGAAATCAATTACTACGCTCTCTAAGATTAAGCAATCGATGCACCTCATTAACGATAGATAATATAACATATTATAATCAATAGAGTAACGCGAATTTATTGCATTTATATTTCATCCTTTAAGTACTAAACCATAACGATAGCTTATTTTCTCTTCGTTATGATATCACGGTTTCGAACAAAACTTGCACAGAGTTTTAAAAATAATCTTTAATAATTATGACGGATAATGCAAGTTATCACTCGAATGATTAACGAAGCAAGATATTCCTTTACGAGAAGATAGTTTTAACAACGAGCACTGTTATAGCAAGGATCACTGTCCATCGAGTACCATAGAGAGAGTGATATCATAGGGGAGGCCTCCGAAATCAATTACTACCATCTCTAAAATGAAGCAAGTTATTACTCGGATGATTAACGAAGCAAGATATTCCTTTACGACAAGATAGTTTTAACAACGAGCAACAATCACTGTCTATCGAGTACCATCGAGAGAGCGATATCATAGAGGAGGACTCCGAAATCAATTACTACGCTCTCTAAGATAAAGCAGTCGATGCACCCCATTAACGATAGATAATATAACATATTATAATCAATAGAGTAACGCGAATTTATTGCATTTATATTTCATCCTTTAAGTACTAAACCATAACGATAGCTTATTTTCTCTTCATTATGATATCACGGTTTCGAACAAAACTTGCACCGAGTTTTAAAAATAATCTTTAATAATTATGACGGATAATGCAAGTTATCACTCGAATGATTAACGAAGCAAGATATTCCTTTACGAGAAGATAGTTTTAACAACGAGCACTGTTATAGCAAGGATCACTGTCCATCACCATCGAGAGAATGATATCATAGGGGAGCTCCGAAATCAATTACTACCATCTCTAAAATGAAGCAAGTTATTACTCGGATGATTAATGAAGCAAGATATTCCTTTACGAGAATATAGTTGTAACAACGAGTACTGTCCATCGAGAGAACGATATGGTGGAATGTCCAGAAAACAATTACTACGCTCTCTAAAATCAAGTAGTCGCAAGTGATAATAACCGAGGTGGAGAATGAGGAGATGTCCAATGTTGCTAGACAGAAACAATTGAATAACTCGTTTCAGAGATATTCATTTTGCATATTTTACTTTATTTTTCAAGAAAACAATAAAATGAAAGCCTTCTTTTGTTTACTTTTCTTAAACGCTGCAATTACATAGTATTTCGACAAGTATCGGAAAGTACTTGCTTATTTTTAGGTTTACAATCGTAATGTTGTTCGAAACACTTAATTTTGTACACTGTGTATATTCGAGGGCACTTCTCCATAAATATATCCACAAGCGATAAATAAAAATCCTAATTGTGTGAATAAAAAATAGAAATAAAGAAAATTAGACCCGAAAGACATCGTTCGATATTCGGATAGCATGTACGGTGCCTTATCGACATAAGAATCTGATTTAGAGTTAGCCAAAAAGTATACGATATCAGAGTTGTACAAAAGCAATTTACGGATACTCGTTTGCACATATCTCTCTCTCTTCTCACTCCTCACTGTATATAAAATGAGAGGTAGTACATCACGAACAATGCTGCGACACTCTTACAGACTTTACGAGTGTTCTAAAGGTGAGATCTGATGTAATCGTAGAGATAATAGGCCTACACGATTGTAAAAATCTATCGATACAAGTTATCGTAAAGGAAATTATTAGATTTAGCCAAAAATTATAATTTTTAGAATTATGGCACTAATTAATAGCGGAAGTAAAAAAAAATTCAATTTAATTCGTTTTTGAGAGGATCATTTTTATTTAAGATAAAATAAAAACTCACCTCGTATATCAAGAAAGGAAATTATTTCTAAAATTTGACCAATGTAGAAAAGGAAATCAATCAAAAAAATAAATAATAATAAAATACTTTTAAGCAAGGCGGGTGTTTAGGAGTATTTCGTCAATTCAATGTTAATCACTGATCTCTATTAAAATTAAAATAAAAAAAAAATAGTGCAGATAGTACACGATTAAACTAAAATAAAAGATAATTAATAGCATTATTAAATATTAAGGAGGAAAATACGTTTTCGCATCATCTACAATAATTAAAAAAAAAATAAAAAATGAGGAGGAGGGATCGGAAGAGGGAATTATCTACATAACATCTACAAACATTTCGCAAGGGTTGCCCATAGCAATTTTAAATGACTGTCTACTACCGGCAATGTCTTTAGACTGTGCTGCCACTTGTGTACCGCTGCTCTGGTCCGAACCGTTAGACGAGCCGTTACCGTTTCCCGTAACGACCGGTATAGCTGATCTCGGCCCTAGGGATGTTAGGTCGCTGTCCGAGGCGCTGCTGTGTCCCGCAGCCGGGTCTTTTAGGTGATCTGAACCATTCGAGGAACCGCCTGGAACAAAACCAAT
Source organism: Holotrichia oblita (assembly GCA_023690525.1). NCBI lineage: Eukaryota > Metazoa > Arthropoda > Insecta > Coleoptera > Scarabaeidae > Holotrichia > Holotrichia oblita. The sequence continues at coordinate 24,884,275 of CM043023.1, forward strand.
CGAAGCAAGCATTGAAGCGTAGGTCTCGCTGATCTTATATAAATATTTTATTGTTGGGGGAGATATGAAAGCGTTTAATTTCTCGTTGAAGAAATCTCAATATACGAGGTGTCCCCGAAATTACACCCTACACCAATCATTATTACCTCTGATTTTATAAATTGCGGCACATTTTCGGAGCACCTCGTATATTAAAAAAAATAAAAGCATTTCAAGCTAGAATAAGCATATCGATAGTTTTTTTTTTAAGAATTATATAAATAAACTGATTTGATGGTAGGCGATATACAAGAGTACAATAAGCTGATGCGTTAAACACTCATCTCTCAGAAAAAATTTACTACTTACGCCCCATCTAAAAGACCATGCAAAAAGAAAAAACAAAAAAATGTCCCGCGATACATTTTTTTTTTGAGTTTCGAATAACTTTTTAAAGACAACCAATAGACGTTTACAGATACCTTATACCAGCAGGAAACCCTAAAAAATTCGCAAAAGAAAGTGAAGGTGTTTCAGCTATTACAACAGATTTACAACAATTTAATTCAATTAAAAAAATATATATATTTAAAAGATGTACAATGAGCACCAAAATTGGGATTCTGGATATAACGAACATTTAAATTATAAAAAAACATCGATTTGTTTTCAAATTCAACTGTTTTGACACAGTTCTCGACTTTCTCGGTAAAAATTTGGCGTCTAAATTGCATTTTTAGAATTTTCCGGATATAACGAATTAAAAAAAAAACAACATATTTCACTTAAGTAACGCATATTTCGCAATTTCCGCCGAAAATTTGACCATTAAAATGATTTTTTTAGATTTTCCCGGATATAACGAAATCGAAAAATAGTGTATTTCGACTCAGCAACGCATTTTTCGACTTTCTCGGTAGAAATCTGACGCCTAAAGTGCATTTTTAGATTTTCTCGGGTATAGCGAATTCGAAAAAAGACGCATTTCACTTTAGTAATGCATATTTCGGAATTTCCGACGAAAATTTGACAATTAATATGATTTTTTTGATTTTTCCGGATATAACCAAATTGCAAAAGAGCGTATTTCGACTCAGCATTTTCTCAGTAGAAATTTGGCACCTAAATTGCATTTTTTAAGTTTTTTCGAGTAAGCGAATTCGAAAAACAACATATTTCACTTAAGTAACAATATTTCGCAATTTCCGGCGAAAATTTGACCGCTATGATTTTTTTAGATTTTCCCGGATATAACGAAATCGAAAAATAGTGTATTTCGACTCAGCAACGCATTTTTCGACTTTCTCGGTAGAAATCTGACGCCTAAAGTGCATTTTTAGATTTTCCTAAAATTGCATTTTTAGAATGTTTTTTTCGGGATTTTTTTGATTTTTCCGGATATAACCAAATTGCAAAAGAGCGTATTTCGACTCAGCGAATTCTCAGTAGAAATTTGGCACCTAAATTGCAAAAATAGCGAATTCGAAAAACAACATATTTCACTTAAGTAACAATATTTCGCAATTTCCGGCGAAAATTTGACCATTAAAATGATTTTTTTAGATTTTCCCGGATATAACGAAATCGAAAAATAGTGTATTTCGACTCAGCAACGCATTTTTCGACTTTCTCGGTAGAAATCTGACGCCTAAAGTGCATTTTTAGATTTTCTCGGGTATAGCGAATTCGAAAAAAAGACGCATTTCACTTTAGTAATGCATATTTCGGAATTTCCGACGAAAATTTGACAATTAATATGATTTTTTTGATTTTTCCGGATATAACCAAATTGCAAAAGAGCGTATTTCGACTCAGCAACGCATTTTTCGAGTTTCTCAGTAGAAATTTGGCACCTAAATTGCATTTTTTAAGTTTTTTTCGGGTATAGCGAATTCGAAAAACAACATATTTCACTTAAGTAACAATATTTCGCAATTTCCGGCGAAAATTTGACCGCTAAAATGATTTTTTTAGATTTTCCCGGATATAACGAAATCGAAAAATAGTGTATTTCGACTCAGCAACGCATTTTTCGACTTTCTCGGTAGAAATCTGACGCCTAATGTGCATTTTTAGATTTTCTCGGGTATAGCGAATTCGAAAAAAGACGCATTTCACTTTAGTAACGCATATTTCAGAATTTCCGTCGAAAATTTGACAATTAATATGATTTTTTTAGATTTTTTCGGATATAACCAAATTGCAAAAGAGCGTATTTCGACTCAGCAACGCATTTTTCGACTTTCTCGGTAGAAATTAGGCGCCTAAATTGCATTTTTAGGTTTTCCCGGATATAGCAAATTCAATAAAACGATACATTTCACTTTAGGAACACATATTTTACAATTTTCGATAAAAATTTGCCCATTAAAATTAATTTTTTAGATTTTTCCGGATATAACGAATTAGAAAAATAGTATATTTCGACTCAGCAACGCATTTTTCGACTTTCTCGGTAGAAATTAGGCCCCTACAATGCATTTTTAGATTTTTCCAGATATAACGAATTCGAAAAAACAACATATTTCACTTAAGTAACGCATATTTCGCAATTTCCGACGAAATATTGACCATTAAAATGATTCTTTTAGATTTTCCGAATATAACGAAATCGTAAAAGAGCGTATTTCGCCTCAGCAACGCATTTTTCGACTTTCTCGATAGAAATTTGGAGCCTAAAGTGCATTTTTAGATCTTCCCGGATATAACGAATTCGAAAAAAACGACGCCTTTCAATTAAGGAACACATATTTCGCATTTTTCGACGAAAATTTGACCATTAAAATGATTTTTTTAGATTTTCCCGGATATAACGAATTCGAAAGAAAAATTTAGCGTTTAAAATGAATTTCTATCTATTTTAACTAAGAATTAAAAAGAGAGTTTTTTTTTTTTTGGCTCAGTGTACAAGTATAAGAAAAAATACGACAAAAAAATTCAATTGAGACTTACCGCTTCCACTCAACACAGACTCCTCCCTATTATAACCATAAACGGTATTCTCACTAGCTGTATAGAAGGGCATCGGCATATACTCTAACGGATTATAAGTTCCACTATAGGGCATATAATTCGGAACATTCGGTAGTGGTCCTACGCTGTCCGTATCACCCTGTATCTTCAGATTAGACATGGCCGAGCAGAGATCGCCGAAGATATAATAGCATTGTTCGGAGAACGTGATCTTATTCACGGTGTGCCGGATAAAACCGGCTTTCAAGAGATGCGACGCGTACTTCCTGGCATCCCTTCTATCCTGGAAACCGTTAACGTGAGTCAAAATCCAATCGATCATATCGGTGCCGATAAAAGCGTTCGGGATCGTGATCTTCAACCACATCCGATCCCTTATCTCTAGGCCGCTGTCCGGTCTTTGCATCGCCTGTATTATAGTCGCCATCGGGGAATTTATTGTGAGGGGTTCTTCTAAATCTTAAAAAAAATTGAATAATAATAGCCGTTCTGTATTAAAACTAGATTTACGTAGCCTCTTAATTAAAAAAAAATAAAACATAAAGCGCAAACCACATAAATAACATCGCAACAAATTAAATAATTTAATTCAAATTAAAAAAATTAAAGCGAAGCAATGTGAATGAATAACATGAAACGAAATGATGTTTATATGATTCGCATCCTTTAATCGGGATAAGCAAAAATTAAAGCAACACGTACCAGCATCTAACAAACACTCACGTTCATTCGCAGGTATGGTACTTGTAATCGAAGCACTCGATACTGTAGAACTGCTGGGTGGTCTTGCGACGGGATCGCCGCGAACCGCTGCAGTATGAGCAACCCACGCACCTAAAATAAGATTCGATTAAAAAAAAAAAAAAGGTGGGCTTTCGCAAATCAAATCGTACCTGGATCGATCGGTCTGACAGGTTCCGTTCTGGGTATCGTAAAATAACCTTTCGGATTAGGATCCCAACATTTCGCAACAACTAACTTAATAGGCCTGGAAAATTTTAAATTATCAATTCCGTATTATTATATTTGTAAAAACGATAATTATTATTACGCACCCAGGTTTTTGTACCACCTCCCGTAGAACTCTAACAGCCTCGTCGTTCGACATATTCTCAAAATTTACATCGTTAACTTGTAAAATCATATCACCTGGTTCTATCCTACCGTCTAAAGCTACCGCACCTCTAAAACACAAAATCGAATAAACGCAATTATTTTTTCTTTCACTAAAATTACGAATCAAAAATTATACCCTTTCATAATAGAGCCGACATAAATACCACCATCACCACCTTTATTACTTTGTCCGACGATGGAGATCCCCAAAAAATTGACGGTATCCATATTTAAAGTTACCGTAATTATATTCAAGGACATCGTCGAGTCTGTAATGCTCGAATAGGAGCTGGTGCGTGACATCGCCTTAACGAGAAATAATTTTATTAAATCGGTTAAAATCGAAATCGATGAAACTAACCTGCATTCGCTGCTTTCGTCTCCGTTGCGGTCGTTTCCTGTTTCCGACATGTAACCTGCTGACGCTCGAGCATTCCGATAAAGCTGTATGTCTGCCGGTGGTTTCAGATACGAAACTAGTCGTTTCTAAATCGGAACTAACGATCGATTCAGTCTCATATAACCTATCAAAAAAAAAAAAAAAATGTCCTTGAAACATGATCATCGTGGGATGCAACTTGAGAAGCTGAAACCGACTAACCTTGGTAAATGGCCGTTGATCCTCGATGAGTATTTATGGTGCCTTCGACCTTGTCGCGAACTAATAATGCTTTCCGTATCGGTGCAGACAGATTCGGGAGCTTGCGGTGGTAATCTCTGTTCGGATTGTAATGTGACACTATCGGTGCATTGCGAACCACCATCAGATTGATTCGAGCCTTCGGCTGACACCAACTACAATATTCGATTAAACTATTTAAGAACGGGATATTTTATGATGGATAAACATACCCAGCTGACGACTCTCCCATTAAAACAAGGTAGATGTGCTGTATCTTCGATAATCTCTTCTTTAACTACGCTAAAAATTTAATCCGGGCGTTAAAATGAGATTTTTTTTAAATCTGCATACACAAATACAATGGCTACCATATCTGAAGCATTAACGAAAATATAAACGTACAATACCGGATTAAACACCACGATTATGATTAAGAACGCGTATCGGTTCGGTTTAAACGTTGTTACTGTTTCGAATTTCGTCGGGGTAATCTCGTAAATACCTACCCGAAATCATCATCCATCGACTTGAAGAAAAACTTATAATTCGGCCTGTTCAGGACATTTTTAAAATCGGCGAGGGTGACTTTCTCGGGGGCGATCGGTATTTTCACTAGATACGGGGTTTCCTCGTCGTCTATGTGATAAATCACCTTCGTCTCGTCCATTTTTTGCGACTATTTTCGATAAAAATCGCAAATTTTGACAGGAACACAACACATTCAATATAACATGGCGGACACACCACTTATCCCCACCCTCGCGCACAAAAGAGCCGTATTAAATAGACGCGTTCAGCCGTAAATTGAGCAGACAGATCGCTGTGACAGAAAAGGGGAAAGATTTAAATTAAAAAAAAATTGAGATTACATCTAATTTATTAATAAATATTATTTAAATTGTATAAATAACAATATTTTATTAAAATCTTATATATATTAAAATAAATTTTTAAAATTTACATCTTACGTCAGTCACAATTAATTGAGCGATAACATTAAATTTATACATTTTTTACATTAAACATACCTTAACACATAAATAAAACACAATTTAATCAAATATATCACCAATCATGGTAAATATAATCATCATCGTTATATATTTGATTAACGACGCGTCGAGGAGCTCGTACATGTCGATTGTTCTTCTTGTTTTGTTGACGATTAACCAACTCGTCAGGATTAGTACATTTATAGGTAATCCTATAAGCGGGGTAAAATTCGTTATCTTCATACTTCACGGTAACGTGTCCATTAGGTTTGATAGAGGTGTCGTAACCATCGGGGGGAACTCTCATATTTGCCGATCCTATAGTTTCACTACCAACGAGTACGTGCACTAATAACATGACTCGATTATCACAACTTTCATCCGCATAATGTGTAGCGTAATTCGAAATCGATGTGAACGATATACCCTGACCGAATTTATTCCCGACGTTTTGTCCGTAACGTCTCCAATCGAAATTATCCGTGCAGATACTGTTAACGGATGCTGCTTTGGTACCATGGAATAACTCCTTGACATTTATCATTTTAGCTCCTTTAGACATCGCTTCTTTTTTCAACAGAAACGCTGCTAGTAAATACGGATTTTGTATCCGTTCAATTTGTGTTATTTTAAAACATTTTTTATTTGTACTAGTAAAAGAGCTCTGTATTTGTTGATATTCCCATGTGTAGTTATTTAGTTCCACGAAATAAACTTGGGATTGATCGTAGTCCCTTTCGTCCCAATTTAATGTTGCGGAATAATTTTGAATCAAATTCATTAGATAATCTAGATCGCCTGTACTTACAAATTTAGGCTGTTTTAAAGGATTTGGTCGTCCCGTTACTACCAAACTGCTTGGCGACACTCTAGCTACAGGTACAGTACTGCTTCGTAAAGCTGTAGCTCGATACCAATCTGTATTCACAGTTTGTCGATTATGTTCAATATTAGGCTGTACATGTCGATCTTCTACAGACAAATTTCGAATTTGCTGCGCTACTTGCTGTACATCATTGTAAGTTGGTCGTTGAGGAGAGAAAATTGTCTTCGATTCTTGTTGAGTGTTTGTAGTGCTACCGAAAAAGTTCCCCATATTAATACACAATTTAAAAACGTTTCTAGATGAACTATTTAATTAGAGCCGTACGGATTCGCTTTATATACGTTCTAGTTATCGCTGTAATCGGCAAAAATGGCCCGAGAACAATGACTAAACTTTGTGTAAGGCGGGGAACACCCAAACAGTCCTGATTTAGAATCAAAATCAAAAGTATCTAGAAGTTTGTAGAATAATAATATGATTATTAGAAGAATATAAATATATCTATTCTTGTTATTTTTTTAATGCAATTAGTGAGTAATTTCTGATATATTTAAAATAATTCCAAATTTATTATTAAAAATCCACATTTCTCATTTTTTTAAATAAGTGCCATCTATTTGTGACTAGCTTAACTTAAAAAAAGTCAAACAATTATAGCTTCCTATTATACCAACTTCAAGGTAGTTCAGCTAAATTCAACCGCATTCAGCTATTTGAACAGATTTAGATCTTTTAAAATCTATTTAATTTCTAAAAACACTTTTATATTGCATTATTAGTACATTTATACAATCTATTTGCTTTAATATAAATAATTTTATACATACTACAAGATATTTTACGATCTATTTACTGTTTATACAACCAGCCTGATCAGTGCTTTTAGTTACCCACACATATCTGTAGATGTCGCTCAAGTTTACGAATGAGGGATCCCTGCTTATCGACGGAGGTTGGTTAAAATTGGTTTAAATTAATTAATAAATTTAAATAAACGTTTACAAGCATTTTCTCTTTATATTGCCACAAATTTACCCTCATAGTCCTGTTTTTTTTTAGTTATATTATGAATCTATGATGCAATATATAATTGTAAAAATGTATAGCATTATATATTTCATAATTTTAATCGAAAAAGCAATTAAAATTACTTTGAATAATTTTAATTTATAAAAGAGGTACCACATGTTTGTTTACAAGGTTTAAGACCATTGGTATGATGCTTTCCGTACATTTCGCTAGATGGCGTGGAAACGACAACAAATTTGTAGTTAGAGATCCCCCCTCGTGAAACCATCTCCGTACCCCAATTACAATCGGTGTAATCACAATAATCCACATAACATATTTAAAAAAACCGCCTTTTTTCTTCTTCCCTTCATCATCAGCATAATTGCGGTAAACATAATTATTATAATTGTGGTAATAGTAATAATCGTCGTAATAATCATCATAATAGGTGTAACTATCATCGGTGTCATCATTATAAACCGTATCCACTAAACTCACAGCCGCTAATTCGATTGGAGTCTGCCTATTATTTTTCCTCTTAGATTTTGATTTTTTCTTAGTCTTCTTGGACTTGTACACAATTTTATATGCCGGATAAAACTCATTATCCTCATACTTCACGATGACGTCCCCGTTAGGTTTAATAGAGGTATCGAAACCATTCGGTGGCAACGTCATACTCGATACTCCTATCGTTGTCTTACCTACGAGTACGTGCACTAAAAACATGACTTGATTATCGCAAGTTTTATCCACGTAATTGTTCGCGTAATTCGCAGTCGACGCGAAAGATACACCCCGACCAAATTTATGTCCTGTGCTTTTCCCGAAACATCTCCAATCAAAATTATCGTTACAGATATCCATAACAGAAGCTTCTTTAGTGCCATGAAATAACTTTTTGATCTCCTGTTGTCCGGTTCGTCGTGTCATTTCATCCTTTTTTAATAGAAACGCTGCTAGGAGATAGGGGTTTTGTATCCGTTCGATTTGCATTACTTCAAAGCATTTTTTATTCGAACGATTGAATAACGTCTCTACTTCTTGGTATTCGCTGCAATATTGCCCCAATTGTACGCAACGAATTCGTTCTGGATAATAACTTATATCCCACTTTAATGTAAGGGCGTAATCGTGAATAAAATCGGTTATGAAGCTTGTGGTTTCACTTTGTGACACCTTAGTTGGAGTTAAAGTGGTGTTTTGGGGTGTATCGTCATAATTGTAATAATCATCATAACCGCCAAGATAATCATTATTATAGTAGCCGTAGGCCATATTTTTTAATGATTCTTTAGCTAAGGTGTCTCTGTTCAATAAACTCCTTTAAAATTTATAAATCATTGTAAAAATTAATCTGGAAAATATAAAAAAGAAAGTCTTTGATTACATACAATATCACAGATTTTTTTTGTTAAAGATTAAACTCTATCTTTATACATACGAAAAATATGATAAATTAAGAGAAATTTAACTTACTTTTTCGTTAATTAACTTCACCAATTCACAAAAATTATCTATTGTTCAACCAAAACCACCAAAATTGAGCTGCCTTCAGCAATTACGAAAGAGAGGTGCTGCCATCCCACGTCAATCCAACAAGCCAACCCAACAACATAATGCTCGAACACTTAGCTTTTTCTCCACTAGCTGGCAGCACCTACATCTCAGTCAATTTTAACCGGGGATTTTATCGTTTTTGTATCCTAATTACTATTATTATTGTATTAAATTCAAACAAAGTCTCATTGATATATGAGAATAATGTATTTCGAAAAGTTCCATATTAAAATATCATTATCAATATGCAAATATATTTCTATTAACATCTTCACCTCTTAAAGTTATCGTAATTATAAAAATTCTTGACGTAACAAAAACATACATCACTTAAATCATTATGGATAAAAATATGCATATATATAATATATATACACACAACACACCATAACGAAGCATCCTACAGCAGAGTTGGCGTGCTGAAATCATCATAATCATCCTCATCAGAATAATTTGTATAAAGCACATTTTTACGGGAACGTCTGCGTTGCTTCTTTTGTTTCTTGATATAATTGTAAGTTATCTTATAAGCAGGATAGAATTCATTATCCTCGTATTTCACAATTACATCTCCGTTAGGTTTCCCAGTCGTGTCGAAACTGCTACTTGGGAGAAACGTATTTTCTGTTCCCACATTAATTCGTCCGACGAGTACGTGTGCCAACAGCATTACACGATTATTACGGCCTTTATCTCCGTAATAAGTCGCATAGTTGGAATACGGTGTGAACGATACACCCTGACCAAATTTGTGGCCCCTGTTTTGTCCATTGAATCTCCAATTGAAATTGTTTCTGCATATATTCATTACGTACTCATTTTTGGTGCCGTGGAATAACTGTTGAACTGTTAGATCATTTGTTCGTTCTTCCATCTCCTCCTTCTTCAACAAAAAAGCTGCTAACAGATACGGGTTTTGTATCCGTTCGATTCGTGTCACTGTGAAATAATTAGTATTCGTACTATGGAAAGATTCCTGTACGTCCTGATACTCCCAACTAGACGGGTGTAAATTTAGAAAACATACATCCATATATTCATCTGGAAAGGGATCCCAATTCAATTCATCAGCATAATCACTAATGAAATCCATCATACGATCTGTATTACGTTCATATATTTGTGTTATCTTCATTAGGGGATTTTTCCTTGGTTTTCTATTCTTTGATGTTTGTGCTTGCACATAAGATGATCTTGATGGTCCTGGCTGTCCATTTGTTAAATATAATCCGGAAAAACACGCAGTTAACTGATCGACACCCAACCCATCGTAATTTTGCGACCTCCTCCTTGATTGAGAACTCGGATATCTTCCGCTCATCTTAAATTATTTAAATATCTTATTGTCACTGCTAATAACTATTTAATTCTTTAATTAAAGGAATAAATTTTGAGCAAAACAATATGGAAGACTTCGAATCATCAAATAAATTGAACTATGGAGGGATAAAATTTTTCACGATATAACAATGTATAATTCGTTGGAAATCTTTAAGACAATGGATTTAAATGATAAGATTTATATTTTGCAAGAAATTAGATTAGATTAATATTGTATTTAAGATAAATTACTTCCAGAGCCATCTATGAGCAATTATTTCAATTTCTGTGCGATTATTGCGCCATCTACGTATAAATTAATCACTTATAAAAATATTATATACAGAGCTTACGGAAAGTAAAGTAACAAATCTGGGTTGCAATAAAAGAATGTTTACGAAGATATTAAAATAAAACTTTATTTCTTAAACAGATCATGATAACTCGCACAAACAACAGCATTAAATATATATAAACTTTTGTAACACTTTATATATTTATTTATACAGCTTATCAAAATTGAGATCAAAATTTGTCTTGTATCAAAAATATATATCAAACCTGGATAATACTCAATAATAATAATAATTTCCATCATCATAGTATTCATCTTCCTCTTCCTCATCGTAATCTTCATCTTCCTCATCATAATCTTCATCTTCCTCGTCGTAATCTTCCTCTTCCTCATCGTAATATTCATCTTCCTCCTCCTCATCGTAATCTTCATCTTCATCATAATATTCATCTTCTTCATCGTAATCTTCATCTTCCTCATCGTAATCTTCATCTTCCTCATCGTAATATTCATCATCTTCCTCATCGTAATCTTCATCTTCCTTATCGTAATCTTCATCTTCCTCATCGTAATAATCCCACTTCTTCCACGTAGAAATATAATTTATCTTATAAGTGGGATAGAATTGGTTATCCTCGTATTTCACTACGACTTCCCCGTTAGGTTTTATAGTAGTATCGTAACCTTTTGGTGGAAGACACATATCAACTGTTCCTTTCGTTTTTCTCCCAACAAGTACCAATGCCAATAACATTACGCAATCATCAGAGTCTTCGTCCGAGTAATGAGTCGCGTAATTCGATATCGGAGTGAACGATACACCTCGACCAAATTTATGCCCGTAATTTTGACCGTACAGTCTCCAATCGAAATTCTCCTTACAAATATTCATAGCCGATGCGTTCTTAGTCCCGTGGAATAGTTTCGAATAATTTTGGACTCCTATACGTTTCGTCATCTCTTCCTTTTTCAACAGGAAAGCCGCTAGGAGAAACGGGTTTTGTACCCGCTCAATTTGTGTTATTTTAAAGTATCTTTTATTCGTCTTCTTAAATAATTTCTGTACTTCTAGGTATTCTTCGCTAGATTGGTCCAATTTTATAAAATGTACATTGTTAGCTTCGTACGATACCGCATCCCAATTTAATTTATCTGCGCTTTTTTTAATGAAATGCATTATGTTCGATATATCGGTTTTAAATACGGGTGATGCTTTCATTAAGTGATTCTCGGTTTCTGTTTTTCGAACTGATTCGGAAGCCGATTCACATTTACGGGGAACTGCACCGGTAGAAACATTTTTCTTAGTTTGAACTTGTTCGTTATGATTATTATCGTAGAATTTCCCTTTATTACTACAAGCACCTTCCGTTGAGGGATATGTTCGTTTCATTTTAAATTAACTAAAGATTCGTCTTCTTATTAACCTGAAATAGAATCCATACCTCCCTTTTATACAAGCGTTAAATGTTATAAGTTTCACCCAAAGCGGTTATGCTACTTTCAAATTATTTCTACCACTATCTAATCCTATTATTATGTCTACGATACTATCTATGCACTATTACGACTACAAGCTAAGAGTAATGGCAATAAACTAAAAAAAAAAAAATACAGATTGGAATGTTGTACTGCTGTCATAGCATTTATTTTTACCATTTTCACCTTTTTTAAGGATATCGAACAGCATCTCCACATCCACAGCAACTCTATTCCTATCCCTATTTTGTTTTCCGAGTGTTCAAATCGTAAACTTTTAAAACACTGCATAATTGGTATGTTATAGTTTTTTTTTGTTTTTTACTTTAAAGGGGGAGAACCGAAATTTGTTTGGGAAGAATTTTGCAATAAGCAACTACTGGATTAGATCAAATAAACAGGTTTTTTCCCTACCTTATTATTTTAACATATAAATACAGGATTTGCTTGAAGAAGTTTGAGTTTCAAAGCATTACTCACGTTATGTAGTTTAAACTATGTATACTTTCCAGTTTTGCTTAGCTATATTTGAAAACCTCCTGCCTAATATAGAATTATGAGAAAATAATGGAATAAAAAACGTATCTCCTCATAAATTATAGCCAATTATAGCTTCCTGTTTTATTGTTTACATAGGGTGCATATAGAGGCCCTTTTAAACACTTTATTTGTTATCGAAATCTGTAATAAATTGCGATAAAATTAGAAATAGAGCCACACATTGCACGATTTTTTTTATGAACCGCAATATAATTATTAAAAATTAAAGAAACAATATTCAGCGTTAATTAAATTATTTAGAATATTAAAATTAAAATTGAACTTCGAATCTAGCTCGTATAGTGCTGCCTTCAAACGTGAAATGACGAAACTTGAATGAATTTAAATAGAAAACTGTAATAATCGCATATCTAATCGGATCAAAACCCAGCAGATAGCGCAACGAAATATATAATAATTCATTGATTTATGTTGCAAATCTATATTTAATTAACACAGAGAATTGAAATAATTACTTTAATTAATTAGAATTCATCTTGTAATTATAAAAATAAAGTTTGGCACAGATGGCGCCATCTATCATTGAGTAGCACAAGCTTTTTTTGCCAGATTAAATTTTAAATCACGCAAAAACATACTATTTCAAAAGAATTAGAATCACATTTATAACAATCAGAAATGTTTAATCTCAAATGCGTGCAAATTAATCGAGTTTTACATTAAATTTCTTAGAATTTAACCCAGATTTTCCTACATTACCGACCATCAACTTCTACATGTCAAATCAATTAATTAGGTCAATAAAATGAACGTATTTCGCTAAACTTTATCATATGGAACTGTTTTTCACCAACGAAACCCTCAATTTTGCAATAATTTTTCGAAGGTAACTATCCCATTTCTAATTCTGTACGGATTAATACAATCATTAAGTACAGACTCGTATTTTCAGATATTTCATCGAGTTAACCAAGAAACTCTGAGATGTTGGACTGATTTCGGGCTCGTAAAATAATTATGGCAGATAAATTAGGATTGGGGAACGAAGTGAGAGAATTGAAGATAGGGCAGAGCTTCACCAATCCAAAATCGACAGCCTTTCATACTATAAAATGTAAGTTATTTAATTCGAAATTTAAAAGCTTTAATAGTTACGATTTGCAGATGATTTTAAGCCTGCTTCGGTAGATGTAAATAAAATAGCAAATGTTAGCGTTGGAAATAATAATCAAGTTACCGTAACAGTGCCGCATTTAGGTAAATTAATGAAATCTTGGTAATTTCAATTTAAAAAGAAATCTTTCGTATTATTATAGATGGGGCAGGAACTCAGCATACAGTATTCAAAGGATCTCAGCGTCCTTTCAATAAAGAGTGCGTCTTAATCATCGATAAAAACACCGGAGAGATTACGTTAGAGAAGCTCTCCGGTAATATACAATTGAAAAAGACGCGTAGCGAATCCATCAAGCCGATATTACATCAAGATCGGCTCTCGGATAAAGGTTCTTCATCATTAAACGCGTCGAGGTCGCAAACCCCACCTAACGTAGGCCAACGAACTTCGAGTAAGACGAAAGTAACAAGCGGTAGTCGCAGGGCGGACAGACAAATCACGCATCTAGTTCCGAAACACTCCCCGTTACATGCGAGTCCCAATTATCCCTCCCCAGGACATCATAAATCCCCGAAAAGGGAACGCGAGATACATTCGATGGAGAATCACTCGTCGCATAGTACTCTAGCTAGTTTACCTATGATCGGTATGGATGATCCTCCACCGATTATACCAGCTTCGCATAATAGTCAAATTAACAACGGGAATAGTATTCAGATGGATAAATCTCCTAATTTTATATCGGATGTTGAGAACGGTGTTGAAGAGATGTCCGATACATCATCGTCGAGTAGTAGTAGTGATTCTGAATCGGATAATGATACAACTGTCGTTAGTAAAACTGCGAATAGAGCTAACGGACATAGTAACGGGATGAATTCGAGTAATACGCAAGCTTCGAAGCTCTCGATGCCTGCTCATATCCTTAAGGAGGATTTATGTCTTTCGGAATCTGATTCGGATGTCGATTAGATTGAACGAAACTGCCTGTGTAATATAGGATTTAATTTGTACGAGAATTAAAACGAGACAAACTAAGAAGCGGATAAATTGAAACGAGGAGGGAAATATATTTACTTTTTTTTTGTCTGTATCGAAATATATATTATTTGTAATACTTATTTGTGTATAATTTAGTTTATAAAATATGCACTCATCAAAGGGAATCTTGTTTGATTTATTATAGTTTTTACAAAATTAATTACATAATTAAAATATATAATAATACATTATGTAAAAATAATCTGTTAGGAGGTGTTTCTTCGTAAAAATCTTCCGACAGATCAATTCGATGAGCTTTAAAAACTAAAGAATTATGTAATTTGCACAATATATACAGGAATTCGACCAACCTACCTGGAATAACCAACACTCGGAACGACTATGTAGTTCTTTATAAAATTATTCTGTGTGTAATCAGTTTTACTCATCAGCACCACCATATGTATACCCAGATAAACGCATAAAATGATGTAGATGAGTGCAAACACCCCTGCGAAAAACAACACCGCTGTATGAGGTTGCATATCGGTCAAACTTGTAAAGATAAAATACGCATTCACTATAATTACAACCATACTCAACGATATAGCGATGATTTTATTCGTCCTGCAACGGTATAATTTAACGTTAATATTTTAATAGTTATAGGAGAAAACCGAAAGTCACCAGCAATTTACGAAATTCTCCCCCATCATCTGTCGGTTGCTCGTGAAAGCTATAAGGGGAATCACAGCGAAGGGTAATTGCAAGCAATTAATGACATTCATGAGATCGTTCATCAAAGTCATCTCTTCGATTCGCGTAAAGATCGCTACGAAAAGCGTCGGCGTCAACGCTAACGATCTAGTCACCAGGACCATGATCCAACGTGCCCATTGCAGATTTAGGAAACCTTCCATAGCGAATTGTCCAGCGTAAGTGCCTGTCATCGTTGCACTCTGTCCCGAAGCTAAAATCCCAATGCTCCAGATATATTTCGAAGCGACACCGTACGAACAAGCCAACAATAAACCACCGATGTGCAGGTTTGCTTCTATTAGATTATCATCGTTCTGAAATCCTCAACGATATTGTCTTAAAAACTAATTAAATATATTTCGTATCGACTTACAGGGATAATAGTGATATTTCCCAAACGATTTTGACATTTCTCGAGCTAAAACATCAACGAAATTAAATCGATAATCCCATCCGAGATATAACACGTACCAATTGCTTATTCGTGACCCGATAAAAGCCCTTAGCGAAGACAGCCACCACGCAGATATTGATAAAAACACTGAATAACACTGCGATAGTACTTTCGATGAGGAAATACATATTCGCCTCTTTCACTTTATCCGGGTTGGACTTATCGACTTCACGGGATTTCACTAAAGCCGAATGCAAATATATATTATGCGGCATTATAACAGCACCTAAAAAAATCGATGAAATAGAATCGTTTAAATTTAACACCGATTTATTTTACCAACGATCGCTACTCCTTGCAAAAACACTTTGTAATCGTAAGGGCCACATACAGGTATGAATATTCCTTTTAGCACGCTTAAATGTTCCGGATTCGATATGACGTAATGATATCCGAATGTGGTCACCATAACACCGATGAAGACACCGAAAATTAATTCTAATTTGCGTAAACCGTATTTATCGAAGCATAGGAATGTTAACGTATCTAAAATAGTGATGATCGCTCCAGCCCATAACGGGATACTAAAACGATACAATATTTTAATCGTACAGCTTTGTTTTTTTAATCATTTTTATAATCACTGCTCGTCGGAAATTAAATAAATCGCAATCGAAGTGCCTATAACTTCTTGCGCATCCGAAGCAATTATAGCGATTTCCACCATGATCCACAAGATAATTCTTGGGAATAGCCGATATTGTTTGTAACACATCTCGGCTAAATGGAGTCCTGTTACGACACCTTTAAAAATAAATTAAATCAAAAATGAGTGATCGAAACATCACATCGATTACACCTACCTAAACGCACCGATAACATCTGTATAAATAATCCCATTATCGATGACAGTAAAAGCACCCATAACAAACCGTAACCAGCTATCGAACCACTCCTTAAATCGCTTTCGATATTCCCCGGATCCAAATAAGCTATACTCATCAGGAAACCAGGTCCGGTGAAGGCCCACAACTTCTTAAAACTATATTTCTACAAATCGATGTTTCAGATATACAATAATCGAAATTAAACGCTCTACTTTAGTCGATTCGGGTATAGAAATCCGTCTTCCCGAATAATAGCTACCCCTTCTTTGGAGTTCTGCACCGCCGGCGGAGGCATCGTCATCTTTCGAAGTAACTTTCGACGAATCTTTATCGGATTGCATTCGGTCTCTTTATTCTGGGGAATCCCATCTGGTTAGCCTATTCCGTATAAGCGATCCGATTCTGACATTATTTATTTGACACCTGTCAAAATTGACATAATTCGACGAGAAACGTCACTTTAACCGATCAAAATTGTTTCTTGTACATGGTCATCGAAAAACAAAATGCTTCGGACGAGACATTAATTACGAAACAACCTGTATTTCCTTGTATTTTTTTTTTAATTTTCCAAGCTCTCCTTTTATAATATACAATAAAATAAGTCAAATCCGGATTATACTTATTTGTCATTCATCAAACCATCTGCCGTCATTTTTTGGACATTTTCTTGGTAACCACCCGTCATCCACGTCATAATATTCTATAAACAATAGTGGCATTATTGTAGAACAACGTAATCGTTGAGTCTACATTGATGATAGTTCAGAGGACTCAGAAATAGTGGGATAATTAGGGTATAAATAACGTGTAATAAGTTCACAATGCAGCGTAAGCGCTTAGGGTCGGATATCGTGATGTTCCTATGACGTCACACCTACATATATATTAAACAGAGCGAATTGTGCGAGTTGAAATTGCTATTAGTGTTATTTCAAGGCCATGTTGCTGTATAAAAGCGATGTCTTACTTTATACGTCAAAAACACGTCGTAAGGATGACGTTTTTTTTTTAATAACGTTAAAACAATGTTGAGAACAATTCGCTTTTCTGTCCTTTTGTTTGTTTTGGCGTTGATTACTACAATACAAACGTAACAATGACGTCGTTGACATGAAAGTGACGTGCCTTTAGTGCAACGTCAAAAACACGTCATATCAAGTATATTGACGTTATAACAGCCAGATATAACTGGACGTCGTTGGGATGTGACGTAATTTCGTCATTTTTACGTCGAAATAACCCAAAATTGTCATAAAATATGTAGATAAAAATGAAAAAAAAAACGAAGAAGAGTTATTGTAGAAATATAATTTATTCATCATTTTATGATATTGTTTATACAATCTCCTATAATTTAATGATATGTTCGCTAAGAAAAGTAAATAATATCATTTTAATATTCGGGAATCATAAATCAATAAAACTTTTTTTCTTTTAGTGATGTTTCTATAACGTCTCGTAAATAAATTAAATAACAATTATTTATTAACAATTTATCACAATTTTAAAATGATCTAGTTTATATAGCGTGTCAAACTATATACAGATTTTGTTTTAAAACTTATATATGTACAACAACATTATATTTATATTACACGAGGACTATATCAGAACTTAGAATTGAGTTCGGTTGCACTGTAACCGTGGTTATTTGATGAGAAGTCCGCAGCATCCCTAGAACATTTTAGAGAAATATACATGCAACGATTTGTAGGGAAAACGCAAAAACCAGAGAAAAAAGAAAGCAAAAATTACACTCACCGTAAAAAATATGTTAATAGCATTCGTAAGTGTCTAGTTAGTTTAAGAGATAGAAGCGTAATTTGGTGATTTCAAGCTGTGAAAATAAGAATAAGTCAAGTAAATAAGGAAAATATAAAATTAGGTGTTATAGATAAGTTTGTGTTAATCGAAATAAGTCCTCGTAATAAAGTATAAAACACAAACGAATCATAAAAAAAAGTTTCCGATGCAACCACACCTTTTTATATATATATATATATATAATACTATTTTAAGCGGTTCCATCCGAAATACTGCAAATAGATCGAAGAGAAGACATATTAAAGAAGATGCTTACGCAAGTGCAAGAATCGCATTATACGTTTAACATCTTACCTCGTATAACTCAAATTAGGTATCCCCGTATCACCATCCGTCATACCAACGACATACTTGGTAATCAAATCGTACCGTAACAAGCTTTTATTACCCATCGACACAGCCATATGTAAGGCGAGATAACAGCAGAATAACAAATATAAGATCCCAATGAACACGACCAAGATTAACGCAGCCCAATTCAGATTCAATTCGTTCACCGTGTTCACAACGAAATATGTATTGATTCCGATCACCACAACACTCAAACTGGTAGCTATCACTTGATTACCGCTGAAATTAGATACAATTAACATCATCAATTTGTTAGGTTATCAATTAATTTACCATCCGTTAACGAATTCACCCATAATCTTCGGATTGCTAGTGAAAGCTATCGTGGGGATCGTAGCGAAAGGTAACTGCAAGCTCATAACAGCGTTTAGAATATCGTTCATCTCGGTTAGATCCTCGATTCTAGTGAAGAAAGCTAAACAGAACGTTGGGATTATAGCTATCGTTCTGGTTAATAAAACTCTTCGCCATCTAGCCCATTGCAGGTTTAAAAATCCTTCCATTGAGAATTGACCAGCGTACGTGCCTAAAATTTTGATGTGAGATAATTTTAAATCGATATTTTATTATCGTACCTGTCATCGTGGAGCTTTGCCCCGCAGCCAAGATTCCAACTGCCCATATATACATAGCTGCCGTGCCAAAAGTGCAACCGAGGAAAATACCACCTTTATACAAATCAGCTTCGACATATTCATCGTCGCTCTGAAAAATTTAAATTGAAAAAGGGGAAAAAAATGAGTCAAACAAGAGACTGTATACTTACAGGAAATACTGAGCTATTAATCGATGGGTACTTGTGACATTTTTCGATCTGTAAACAATAATTAAAAACTGTAAAACAATTTATGACTCATGCCTCAAAATAAATTTTCGAAACGAAATAGTTTTCAAATTAAACTGGCTAACTGGCTTTTACACGCTGGAATTTAAAATATGTATATTGGAGATTATGACTCATGACTCAAAACAAATTTTTGATCTAAATAGGTGCAGATATATCAATAATTTGCTGTACTATCTTTTTAAATATAGATAATGTTAAAACTGGCTCAAAAATAATGATTTAATTGAGGAAATACATACCAATTGATTATTAGTAACTTCAAACAAACCGTGAGCAAAAACAGCCACAACGAATACATTTATCACAAAACTAACGAAGAGAGCGATAGCTGCTTCCACGAAGAAATATAAATTAGCTTCTCTCACTTTACTCGAGTTAGTCCTATCGATATCCCTCGATTTCACTAAAGCCGAATGGAGATATAGATTGTGAGGCATAATAACAGCACCTACAAGATTATCGAGATATAATAATGAACCGGTAGTCTTAATAATCGTATCTTACCCACAATTCCAACAGCTTGAAGCAATGCTTTCGAATCGCAGCCCTCGCACATAGGAACGAACATACCTTTGAGCACAGCCACCTGATCCGGTTTCGATATGATGTATTCATAACCGAACGTGATCCCCATGACGGTTATCAATAATCCGAAGAATAATTCTAATTTTCGAAGCCCGTATTTGTCCAGGAATAAGAATGTGAAGGTGTCAACTATCGTGATAAGGACTCCAGCCCATAACGGAATGCTAAATTATATTATAAAGATTTAATTCGAAATAATTCGGATTAGCTTACGTTTTACTCGATAATAAATAAATTGCTATAGCTGTGCCGATAACTTCTTGCATGTCCGATCCAATAATCGCTATCTCGATCATCACCCATAAAACTAGTCGTGGTAGCTTTCGATATTGGCGGTAACACATTTCGGCTAAATGCAATCCGGTTACAACACCTAATCTCGCTGCTAGTCTTTGCATAAGCAACCCCAAGATTGTAGCGCTCAATAATACCCATAACAAGCTGTATTTGGCTATCGTTCCACTGCGTAGATCACTTTCGATATTACCCGGATCTAAATAAGCTATCGACATTAAAAACCCCGGTCCGGTGAAAGCCCACAGCTTCCGTAGACTAAAATGTTCCTAGAAGAATACCTCGTTATTAAGCTTCTGTTTTAAATTAATAGCGATTTATTACCGCATTCGATTCGGGAATCCTGATCCTTTCCTCGTTAAAATAAGTCTGATTCTGGGGTAACAGGGTGTTATGGCTCGTTTGATGGTCGTACGTTGGTCTCTCATAATTTTCATTGATCGGATTCGCTACGACATTATCGGAATCATCCTTGAAAGCTTCGTTAACTCTTCCGGACATCTAAAAGAAATTTTGATATCACTCGAAAGAACCCCCAACATATTGACGTTTTCAAAATTTACGCGTTTTAAAATGATCGGAGGTGTGGGGGGAAGCGTTCAGCCGAAGGTAGCGAAACTCTATCCAATCGCTAGCGGATTAAATCTGTTCAATTAGTTTGGCCAAAATTCAAGGTAAAACTATTATTGCGAAAATTAAATTTCATTATATAAGTTCCCTAGGGACAATATAATTGAAAAAAATGCAATTATTCCCCAATTATTTTTTTTTTTACGAACATTACACAATTACATTAAAGTACATACTTTTTAATAGGATTTAAAAGAGATTCATATTAAACAGGATGTTTTGACATCTTTTCTAACGATTCTAATTACGGTATTAGGTAATATATAGGATGATTCAAAAATATAACGTATAAACCTGAAAAAAAGCATTTTTTTCGTCAATTTTCTCGCTCTAACTTCCAAACTAATCGAGATAGACAAATTTGATTGACGCCAATCGATTCAGCGCTCATTTTTACATACGATTAGGTGTTTTGAACTACACGTCGATCATTTTTTAAGATTATGACTCATGACTCAAAAGCGAGTTTTCGCGCATTTTCGACTTAAAAATGTTATTTTTATTAAAATTAAACTAAAAATGGTGAAATTAAGACGATTAAATGAAATTTATTGAATATTTTAAGTAATAGCTCGAAAAAATTTTTCGAATTAAATGATATAATATTACGGGTATAATGTTGGGCAGATTTTTTCTTGCAAAACATGGTTTATTAGACGGGTACGTTTCCAAAACTACCCCAGACAGGTTTAAACGATTATGACTCATGACTCAGATATATTTTTCGCACATTTATACCCAAAATGTTGACTTTTTCGCAAATTTACTTGAATTACTTCACCCCATATATACTAACCTGTCAAAAGTTAACGTAAATTACGTAAGTGTTAATTACAAATTTTAGGAACACTTTATAATAGAGTTGGTTATTACCGGCGAACAATTTCATATAATTAGTATACATTATCAATAAACATGCAACACGCTCATAAAAATGAGTGTTTGTATGATTCTGTTACGTGATGTCAAGTGAGTTAAACGGATTTTGTTTTATGGACTTCACACTTGTGATATAACTTCGGGTATTTTTTCTGAGATGCTTTTAACCATCCAAACATTTTATATTGCTATAATGTTTTAAATAAACAATAATATAACTATTGACCGTGGTTTTATTGCATCCTTTCCTCTCTTTTTTTTAATTACCGCAAACAAAATGCAGTTTCAGATAAGAGCTTTCCGGGAAATTAAAAAAAAAACATGTACCAGACCCAACTGTATTATTTTCTGATTTTGTGCTGCACTACACAGATTTATAAGGACTGCAAACAAGCGATTATTACATGCACACATGAACAAAACACGAAAACATTCAGTACACAAAACAAAGTGGAATTTACGACCATAACTATGATAAACTTACGAATACATGGTGAAACAGTTTAAAAACAAACATAGCAATTCAATTGTGAAAAAAAAATGGGCGTTTAAATAAGCTAATCTCGAATGTTAGAAATTGTAATATGAGATCATAATTTATGCGTTTTTGTCCCTCCTAATATACTGCTGCAATTACATTAAACTTTCCAGTTTATTGCAAACTTGCAACAAAGAGAAACCGTAGATAATTCGCAGAAATGTGCTTCATATCAAGCACACATCGGGATTTTATAAAATAGGATATAATATAACATTAGAAAACACAATGTTACCATGTATAATAAAAATTTATGTGTCACGACATTTTTATTTCAGCTTCTAATCGTTTAAAGCAATCGCATTCCATTATAGTTATTTATCGAAACGTTTAAACTCGAAAAAAATGCGTGTTTTCGTCAACTTTTTTCGCACTAACTTCCGAAATAATCAGGATAGATTAATTTGGTTTGACGTCAATCGATTCAACGCACATTTTTACATACGATTAGATATTTTAAACGACTCCTCGATTATTTTTTACGATTATGACTCATGACTCAAATACGAGTTTTCGCGAATTTACGCATCGGGAAGTTTTTTTTTATTAAATATAAGTTGAGGAGGGTTAATTTAAAAGCATTAAACGAAATTAATTGGACATTTCAAGTCACAGCTCGATGTAAAATATGCGGTTCCAAATTATGCTCCTTTATGTTACTGCAATTTCCATTTCTAGGTCAATAAAACAACAATTAATTAAATATTATATGTTCCGCAATAAATTAGTATTTAACTAGTTGTTGTTTTATTGACCTACAAGTGGAAATATGTCAGTAATTGAAAGATAACTCGAAAAAATCCAATTTTCTCGTCAGTTTTTTCTCTCTAACTCCGAAAATAATCGAGATAGCGGATTCTAGTTCGCGCCAATCGATTCGGCGCTAATTTTTAAATACGATTACGCGTATTAAGATATACGGGAAGCATTTTTTACGATTATGACTCATGACTCAAACGCGAATTTTCGCATATTTACCATTCTGAATCGGTTTCTCTAATTGAAATTAAGCTATAAAGGGTTAATTTAAAGTGCTTAAAATAAGATTAAGTTGGTATAATTAGATATAACGTTTAAAATCGAGAAAATGCATTTTTTAAATCAGTTTTTTCGATTTAACTCCAAAAATAATCGAGATAGCGGATTCTAGTTCGCGCCAATCGATTCGGCGCTAATTTTTAAATACGATTACGCGTATTAAGATATACGGGGAGCATTTTTTACGATTATGACTCATGACTCAAACGCGAATTTTCGCATATTTACCATTCTGAATTCGTTGCTTTAATTTAAATTAAGCTAAATAGGGTTAATTTAAAGTGTTTAAAACAAAATTAGGTAGGTATAATTAGATATAACGTTTAAAATCGAAAAAATGCATTTTTGAAATCAGTTTTATCGGTTTAACTCCCAAAATAATCGAGATAGCGGATTCTAGTTTGCGCCAATCGATTCGGCGCTCATTTTTACATACGATTACGCGTATTAAAATATACGCGGAGCAGTTTTTAAGATTATGACTCATGACTCAAACGAGAATTTTCGCATATTTACCATTCTGAATTCGTTGTTTTAATTTAAATTAAGCTAAATAGGGTTAATTTAAAGTGATTAAAACAAAATTAGATAAGTGTAATTAGATATAACGTTTAAACTCGAAAAAATGCATTTTTCTAATCAGTTTTTTCGATATAACTCCGAAAATAATCGAGATACAGGATTCCGGTTTGCGCCAAACGATTCAGCGCTCATTTTTACATAAGATCATGCTTATTAAAATACACATGGAGAATTTTTTAACATTATGACTCGTGACTCAAATGCGAGTTTTCGCTCATTTACGAGTCAGAAATGTTTTTCTGTTAGAATTAAAGCGATTTAAAGAATTTTTTTGCATATTTTAGGTCAACAATATATTACAATACATATAATAGATTATAATTTGCATTTTCGTTGAAAAACACGTTCGATCAGTTTGTTTTTTATTAATTTAAAACTATTACACAATCCTAAAAAGGGGAATTTAAGCTATTTGATGTTTAAAATTTTATTTAAAAAAAACAATTTTCGACGTCGGTCGTTTATGCGTTTCATAATCGTATAAGTAAATATTGCTGTGTTAAATCTTAATAAGATTTTTCCTTTTTAAAATTATCTGCGATCCCGATCTTTGATTATGATTAATCAACATAACCTCTGCGTCTTTTGTATTAATTCTAAGAAATCGAATTTCTTACCTTCCTATTTCTTGTTTATTTCTGGAGGATTAACATTAAATTGGTGCAGAAATCGCGTTAACAAACACAATTAAATTGTAACAGTGTTAAGAGAGGTCATTTAAAATGTAAATAGAAACATATTCGACGTAAATTTCACTGTTAAAAACAGCGAAGAAGTGCAACATCAACCGACTATTTCTCGAATCAGACTAACTTGAAATGTGTGAGCGAGTAAGTACTAATACACATACAAGTGAAGGTACAAAGGAGAGTAATTTATTTACAGCGTAAAATGCAATTCATTCTCGTATTCTAAATGTGTACCTACACTAGACATACATATCAAGAAGGAACTCAAGTATAATGGAATTTAAGAACATGCATAATTAATGTTAATTGAGCGTTTATACGTTTTTATGGTGTTAAATTCTACATAATACGCTTAATAATGATTTATTTACTGTTTAAAATGTTAAAACACTCGCTTAAATTACGAATATGTTAAATATTTAACATACAGAGGTTGTAAAAATTAATTTTGAAAATGATCGAATATGTCAAATGTCAATGTCAATATTACGAAACGATAATTTCCCAATTTCTTCGATAAATCAAATATAATATAATCAGCTATTTAATTTTAACAAAGAAAAGGGGGCTCATTCTTCTTATCGCTCATAGAATTCGTCTTATCGTCGAAACGTGCATTCGTGAACTGAAAAATATGCCAACTATCAAGAATTGATAAGGTTTGCATCTCGTTATAAAAGACTATTTTATCTGCTCGTTTTTTCGCTGATAACTCGAAAAATATCGTCGGAGAGTGAATAATTCTGCTCCTCATTAGAATAGTTCAGCATTTTAATCTTAACGTTGCATAGTTTTGAATGGATGAACGTGACGAACATTAGTTGTTACAAAAGGCGCGAAATTTGAATTAAATTGTTATCGAATTAAATTTGATGTTTTAATATTTTAATAAATCGTTTGAAATTGGAATTAATAAATTGATTATATACAGATAAACACCTTTGATAACAATAATATATCAATTATGTACATAATATATATTTGATAACAATTCTATCGCAAAAAAAATTAATTATTATCTGTAGCCACATCTTAAACTCTACTAATTCAATAAAAAATTCCTCAAGGTTCTTATTTGAGCCCATAAATTCTTATTACATCATTTATTTACACTAAATCTTCGAGG
Source organism: Holotrichia oblita (assembly GCA_023690525.1). Lineage (NCBI taxonomy): Eukaryota > Metazoa > Arthropoda > Insecta > Coleoptera > Scarabaeidae > Holotrichia > Holotrichia oblita. The sequence goes on from CM043023.1 coordinate 24,910,473, forward strand.
TGCTACCAGGCATATAAGCAAGTTAATAAGGCACTTCCTTTTAAAATAAGAACCTATACAGAGTTCTAATAAGCTGAATTAAAAGTGATGTTTGTGAGTATAATTTATTTTAAGAGCTTCGAAGCATGAATTCCTACATCGTTTACAAGAACTGAAGAACATAACCTCAAAATACACATCGATACACAAAACAAGATGCTCAAGCAATGGTTCTTAAATAATATCTGGTTGTTTTTCGGAATATCAATCGGGATATTCTTCTGTTCGATTTTCTCCGATTATAATTGCATCTACGAGGCTGACGAGAACGCAAATTTAGAATCAATATTCAGATCTATCGAGACTGCTGGTGAGTTATCGAAACTAGTTCCTAAAGTGCAAAATGCCACTCGTAAGCCGAAACATACTAAGGAAACTAAGAAATTAGTCCGACCGAGGTATTATTCGACAGAATTAGGTATAAGAGATAAGTTATTCGTCGGTGTTTTATCTTCGGAAGAGAAGATAAGCACGCAAGCGATTCATGTTAATAAAACTATCGCACACTTAGTCGACAAAGTCAAATTTTTCATTACAGCGCAGCAGAATTTAAAAAATAAATATAACTTGAGTATCGTTGGATTTACCGATACAAGACATGTATATCGACCGTTTCAAGTTGTTAAATATATCGGTGATCCCTTCATCGATGAATACGATTATTATTTCCTAATGTACGATTTCACCTATTTAAACGCTCGAAGATTAAAGAGCGTTGCTGATAAAATAAGCGTTAGCCAAAACGTCTACATGGGAACCGCAGTTCCTGATGGTAGTTATTGCAATTTAGATGCTGGAATCCTATTAAGTAATTCCGTCATTAAAGCGATGAAAGAGAACCTCGATTGGTGCGTGAGGAACGCAGTTTCGGAAGACGATAGTGAGAATTTAGGTCGATGTATCTATCACAGCACGAAATTAACTTGCCAGGAAGTCGTACAGAAACAAACGATACCCGGATATAAATTACGAACATTCGATTTAGAAAACGATCTAGAAAAATTAATCAAACTACACGATTTCCAGAAAGCTATCACCGTTTATTCGATTTTACAAAAGAACGATTTCTATTTACTCCATACGTATTTCTCGAAACAAAATTTGAAGGAAATTAAAGGAAAAATCGATGGGATTTCAAAAGAGTTAACCGATGTTTGGCCGCCTGGTAAAAAAAATACAGCGAAACCTGCGACGAGATTCGATGTACCTCAAACTTTATATTTCAACATGACGCATACATTTTTTCCCGATGATTTTACTAATATACAAAAGAATACGGCTGTCGATGCTAAAGATATAGATTATGTTGTTAACGCGATCGTTTCTAAAGTTTTACATGAGAAACCAAACGATTTCCAATTTAGTCGACTTATAAATGGTTATCGGACATTTCAAATGAGTCGTGGTCTAGATTACCAGCTCGATATCGCTTTTCGAGATTTACACACCGGAAAGGAAGTTATAAAACGGTTCGAGGTGTGTAAACAGCTCGGAGATGTTGAATTTTTAGCGAAACCATATACGACTGAAAATATAAAAGTTACAATCTTATTACCGATACAAGAGAGTGATAAAGACGAAGTGATGTATTTCTTAAACGATTTTATCCCGAATATTATGGATGCTCGCGAGAAAGTTGTTTTAATGTTCGTATTCCTATATCAGTACAATACGATTAGTAAAGGTTCCGAAGATCATTTTAAGGACCTTAAAGATTTAGCATTACAAACCACTAACAAGTATCGTAGTGAAGATACTAAACTCGCATGGGTATCAATTCGTTTACCTTTAATCGAGGATAAAATGGTAAAAATCGAAGATTACCCAGTTTTAAATTTCGCCCTAATTGATTTATCGTTGAAGAAAATTGGTTTAGATAGTTTAGTACTCGTTTTAGATGTTTATTCCGAAATTAACGTGGAATTTTTAAATCGCGTAAGTTTTAGGTTAAATTGAACTGTCAAATTTGACGTTTAAATATAATTATTACAATAGTACACTGGTGGACGTTAATTTATAAACGATTTTTTATGTACTCACAGGTGAAAATGAACACAATCGCAGAATTTCAAATCTTCAACCCAATACCGTTTAGGCAATATAATCCTGAGGTCTCGGGCCTGGAAACTTTCGAGATACATAAAGATTGCGGTCATTTTGATCGGGAAGAATATAAATATATATCGTTTTACGGTAAAGATTATGTAAAAGGTGCAATTAATTATAATTTTTTTTTAATTAAAATTTAATTTTTGTTTTAATATTTTTAGCCCGTAAAGACTTTAGCTCGAAATTACCGATCGTAAAATCCGATCCTGATATCTCGATCGTATTGGAGGAGGAATATAGGCAAATAGGGAACGTCTTCGAAATGTTCATCGTGCATTTACCGGACGTTCACGGGATGAGAGCCACTGAAGCCGCCCTCAAAGTTAGATATCGTGATGAAACGTTTAATACACGTCGACAAAATTTGTTCCTAGGTACCAAATCCCAGTTAGCCAAGATAATATTAGAACAAGAAAGTGCTTTATTATCGTAAGATTAAAATATATTTAAAATAGTATTTTTTTATATGCAAGATGTTATCAAAAAAGTAGCTGAAAATTACTTTGACAAATTAATGGATTGTCCTACTATTTTTATAACACCCTGTATATACAAATTCGTACATGTTAGTAGTATGTATGTGCTTGAAAAAATGTGACTATATTATGTAAAATATATTGTATTATATTTAAGAAAGAATTGTACCTGTAAAATATATATTTTTTGATCGTCTATTATATATAAATAAAGTATAATTTTAATAAAATCTATTTGTTTTAAATTTTTTATCGATTAAAAGTTCAAAATTGGTCCAAATGTAAGCGTTCATTTCTCCTAAGATTATTTTTATTAAAATTAGATTTTTTTTTATGAAATCGATGGTAGAAAATGATGGTGTGATATTTTATTTTAAAGGGAAACTGGGAAAATTGAATTTCCTCTGGAAACACTGCCTCGAAAAGAATTGAAAATTGAAACAGTAGGTATTTCGTTTATTGGTACAAATTAAATTGAGCAATATACACTTCGATTTGAAAATTAATAAATTGTAATTTAAATAAAATTGCATTTAAATGTGGGTCTAAATCCATTTAAAATCGATATTTTTATAATTAAATACCTTAATTTGAATTAAATTTGCAAAAAATTTTAGTTCAAATGGCGTTTCTAAAGCTTGGGATAAACACCGATAGAGGCGCTGTATTCAAAGTTAGTGGCTGTCAAAAATTTGTCTAATTTTGTTTATATCTGATTTGTATGGTTTTTAAAAGAGAAAGATGTCTGTTTCGAAGCAAAACCGGCGTCAAACTTTACCATTCGCATATCAAATCAACAGATTTATATCTAAATATCCCGATTTAAAATACAACGGATCGGGAATTTATTGTCTGATGTGTCGGCGACGTTTAGTCGGATGGAATGCAATCAATTGCAGACAACATGTCTTGAGCGCCCGGCATAAACAAAGCCGGAAAATGCACATGCCTTACTGGACTTTCGTTTACGATTTTATCTTTATGCTGAGCGTGTGCGATATACCCCAGAATATGTTGGACAATTCCCATTTCCGAGCGTTCTGGCAGAAATACGTCCCCAATTGGGCATTACCGACGCGGAAACAAGTTTGCACCGAATTCCCACACGTTAAAGAGGTAGTCGAGAACCAAATCAGGTGTGAATTACGCGATAAGAAGTTGTGGGTTACCGTCGAAATTGTAGACGTGAAAAAGGATAAAGTTGGCAACGTGTTAGTCCGTATTCTCGAAGAGAATTATTCATCGAAACCATTCTTAATAGCCAGCCAGAGATTAAAACAACTCGATGCTGATACGATCCACTACGTAGTCATTGGAGCCCTTATGAAGTTCTCTGTACATCCGAAGAATGTTCTGATGTTCGTAACAGACGAGAGCGAGCATATGTTAGCAGCCGGAGCTAAATTAAAATCAACGTGCCCGAATTTATTGCATATAATCTGTATATTGCACGTTTTACATCATATTACGGAATCGATTCGAACTAGCTACCCAGATATCGATAAATTAATCATAAGTATGAAACGGATTTTCGTTAAATCTGCAAAACTAACGCAACAATTCCAGAAGATCTGTCCGAAGATTCCCGAACCCCCCCAACCATTATTAGCTAGTTGGGAAGCTTGGTTGAAGGCGGCTTTTTATTATAACGGATATTTCGATGTTGTAAAAGCTGCGATGATTCAATTCACTCCGAAACAATCGCGATATATAAAAGGGTGCCAGCAATTGTTTAAGGATCCTCGAGTCGAAGCCGATTTAAAAATGATACACGAGAATTATGGATTTTTAGTCGACGCAATCGAGATATTACAGGAAGCATCGTTATCTTTAACGGAATCGATGGATATGGCTGAGAATGTTTATTCGACATTATCGCATTTAGAGAATGTACCTGGTATGGTTGCCGCGGAGAAATTTAGTGATATCTTGTGGGGGAATCCTGATTACGAGAAGTTACGTGCGATTAACGAGTGTTTAAAAGAGGATCGGTTAAATTCGGATCTTCAGAGATATTATAGTCACGCTAATATAACTTGTATGGATGTTGAGCGATCGTTAGCTTCGTATAATGCTATTTTTACTTCGACAAAGACTTGTTTATCGGAGAGTGCTGCTGAAGGTGTGTTAATGATGCAATTGTATGCGAAACATAATAAACGAGCGTTTACTTGGAAGAAATAATCATGTTAAGAAATAATTTTAATTTTTTTAATAAAACAAAGACATTGTTTAAATTTTTTTTTATTTCGTGGTGTATCAGTTCGAAAATACATAAAAATAATAGGGGATAAAAATAAGTACAAAAATAGGTGTAAATTGGAAGATCGTAATACTTTTTTGTTGACTTGAAATCCCCTCGAATAAAACGAATTTCTTTTTTAAAAAAATAATTGTAATCGTCATATATTAAAATGTAAAATTAAATCTTCATCTTCAGACTTGTTCATCATCGTCGGGTAATCTTAAATAAACAGCCTCGGGTTTCTCGTTATATTTCGTATAAATTATTTTCATTAGTATTACGAAGATTACTAAACTAATCAGGATCACACCCGATAAAACTAGAACCTGATCCTTATCCGCTGTCTCGATCATCGATATAAACGACCATTTACACTCTTTTTTCCACTCTTCATGCGTCAAAGCTATAGGCGAAAGGAGATTTATAAATTTATCGATGGGGCAATCGAAATTACAACCGTTTAGAGTCATTGCTTGCGGTTGTGTCGAATTCTTATAATAGATATTTACGAATAACCCTTCGGGACTCTTCGAACGCAATTCAAATAAAATTGTACTCGAATACGGTGGATTGTGGTACTCGAAAAGGTTTAACGATTGTAATACATTAGCTATTGTTGTATCATGTCCTGAATACAACCACATTTTCCTATAATGTTCTTTCTTCTGTAAACCGTCCGTAACATTATTAATATTCTGTATTAACTCATTAAAAAACGGCCCTGTTTTTAATCTGGCTAAATCTCTCGTATAACAAGCTATAGCGAAACTCAGCGAAGCAGCCGGTCTTAATTGATCGGGGAAGACAGTTTTCGTCCAATTCGGAAGGGTGAAATTATTTATCGATTCGATAAATAAAGTGTTATAAATATATTCTAACTTTTCGAAGCTATCGATGATGGCTCCCGAATGTCTTGAAACATAATTCATTACGTTACGAAATTTATAATTCAACTCGACGAACTCCTTCGATTTCAAGAGATTATCCAGTAACGCATCATATTTCGGACATGATTTCTGCATAGCGACGAGATAATCTTCTTTTACGGGGATCGTATGTACAGGAATCGGTTGCCATGGTATCTTGGAATCCCACGTTTGAGCCGGTTGCGGTGGATATAAACCTGCTAAGTTTGCTTCGGCTGACATTAGAGTCCTATCGACGTCTGTCGAACGGATGAAGATGTCTTTTTCGGAATAATTCGATGGTAAGAAGTTATCGTAACGTTTTCTTAACCATTTTCCGAGGTTGTATTCTTGGAGTTTCCCCAACTGTTTAAAAAAAAAAAGGGAATGAATTAGTGAGTTATCATTAGTTTGTTCAATAATTATATTTAATGAGGTTTTAACGTATGTATAGTTAGCCTTGGATTTTGTTTGTTTAAAATGTGTCGAAATAAAACGATATAATACATCGATATACAATGGAATTTGTTCTTGCGGAAAATAAATTGTTGATAAGGATTTATTATTTATAGATTCGCGCAAGCTTATCAAAATGTAAACAAGGAAGAGGAAGTTCACCGCAGCATATGTTTAAAATTAGTTCCAATTATACAGGGATCGATGTTTTTCTTCTTATTCATATAAATACACTGCTTTAAAATTGAGGTGATTTCATCTAGTTGGCGTTTTATTCACTTCAAAACGGCCCCCTTTAAGTTTAAAAGATCAATCTAAGATACCTAAAAAACGATCTAAAAAGTCCTATATCTAGGTTATGTTTTACGAGAATTTTGACGTTTGTATGAAAATTTTAAGTTGGTAGTTTGATAGGATAAATCAAAATAAAAAAAAAATTACTAAATACGAAGCGGCAATTTTAAAATGTCATTCAACGAATTCGGTTAATTTAGACGATAATTTATGAACTCCACTGTATACTGAGTTATCTACATAAACAATTAAATCCAAAAAATATTGACACAAACTAATCTAAACAATTTTATCTAATTGTACATAAATATAATTCTTTTATTTATTTACATATCTTATCTTTATCGTTTACACGAATAATAAAAACACAAATTCTACGATACAAATAAAAATAAATAAATTGCTTACGTTTGTTAATTGACCCCATCCCGCAGGCCAATACGAGTTGTTTCTGTAAGGATCGTTAGGATACGGATTGATAATTACACGGTCACCATGTCGAAACACCTTAAAAATATAATTCAAAAAAAAATTTATCATTTTTTAAATAGAGGGGAAAAACTCACAGCAATCACAGAAATTAACTGACTAGTATTAAGTTTGCTTGTAACGTCCTCTTGTTGCGGATCTTCCCCGGATATCGTGTGGATTTTTAACGTGGCAAGAATCAAGAATATCCCGAAATAATACATCCTGGAATATAAATCGTTAGCACCTGTTTCCGCGCGGAGATAATCACACCATTTTCCGAATAATAAATAAAAATAAAACTATTCGAAACGAATCAAAACATATGTTCCATGAAGAAGCTATGCTGGTTAACCTTGCACAATAGCAGGTGATTTCAACTCTATATCGCTGCAAGATAGCATCGACGACTGATTATCTTCATAATTACGAATCTGATGTGGATTTTAGCGATAAAAGTGCGCGCGAAGCTATCTCGCTGAGTTCGAAATTAACGCGATTTTCACTTCCATGATCTCTAACTTTCTATTTCGATATCACGCCTGATGCCATCTAACAGCGTTCTGTCGAATTAATGCTTACCCTTTTTGCTGCCGAAGAGTTTTTTTCAAAATTCCTCGTATCTCTTGTATAAAATTAATAAAAAAATTACGGTGACGTTTGCACTTTTTCAAACATCAACGTTAAACTGAATAAACTTCAAAAAAAGGACGGCAAAAAACAGGTTATTTTTATGTTGGTTCGAATAATTGTGCTATTTGCGGTGTTCAAAATAAAAGAATGTACCCAGATATTTATAGCAGGTAGTTAGAAAATTCCAATAATTTATTTAAAAAAGGTAATATACAACAGATAAGATATTTATTTATCAAATTTATGAGGAATAAGGTTTAGTTTTTTTGTATTTTCTTTTAATGATGAAATCATCCCCTGTCAAGTCGGGAATTTTTGACGTATATCTGGATCCATTCCCCCTGTATTAAATACAGGGGGCATAGAAAGTAACGTACCTGTCATTACCGCTTGTAATTTTAAATTTTAATAATTACAAAAAAATTTCTTGGGGGTTGTGGGAAGCGAATTAATTTTTTTTTTCAAATTTTTATATACCAACCTACGTCACATTTTCGTTTGCGTTTTCGCAAATGTCTCTATTATAGAAATTTTCGATATTTTCGGATTTTCCCGTATTTCTTCGTTTCCAGCTTTATCACGTTTTTTTTTTCGAGAATTTCGAAATTTTTGGTTTTTGCGATAATTTCCAAATTTTTTACATTTGTACCATTTTTGACTTTCCTAATGGTTTCGATTTTATTAACTTTTTCGATAATTTCATAGTTTTTCACTTTTGCGATAATTTCGAAATTTTTGACATTTATAAGACTTTTGACTGCTTCGACAGTTTCGACATTTTGTTTGTACTCATGACATTTTTTGAAATTTTTGACACGAGATAATTTCGAAATTTTTTGCATTTGTTAAATTTTTGACTTTTTCAACTACATATTTCGAAATTTTTCAATTTTTCCATAATTTGGAATATTTGATTTTTGCGATAAATTCGAAATCGTTAATCGCTAATTTCCAAATTTCTTACATTTGTACCATTTTTGACTTTTCTAACGGTTTCGATTATTTTTTTGATTTTTTCGATAATTCCGAAATTTTTAACTATTTTAACAATTTCGATAGCTTAAAAATGTTTCACTTTTGCGTTAATTTTGAAATTTTTTCTTTTCAATAATTTCGAAATTTTTGACATTTGTACCATTTTTTACTTATTTTACAATTTCGATTTTTTCGGTAATTTCTAAATATTTTATATGTTTGTACCATTTTTTACCTTTTTTGACAATTTCGAAATTTAGTTTGCACTCATGACATTTTTTGAAATTTTTGACTTACGAGATAATTTCGACATTTTTGGCATTTGTAAAATTTTTGACTTTTCAACAATTTCGAAATTTTTTAATTTTTCCATAAATTCGAATTAGTTTACTTTTGCGATAAATTCGAAATCGTTGAATTTTTCGATAATTTTCTAATTTTTGACATTTGTACAATTTTTGTCTTATCTAACGGTTTCGAACTTTTTTTTTAATTTTTCGATAATTCCGATTTTTTTTACTATTTTAACAATTTTGATAATTTAAAATTTTTTCACTTTTGCGTTAATTTTAAAATTTTCTTTTCAATAATTTTGAAATTTCATGTGTATTTTTCACCATTTTTTACGTTTCGAAATTTTTTACATCTGTAAGACCTGACTGCTTCGACAATTTCGAAATTTTGTTTGCATTCATGATGTTTTTCGAAATTTTTGGCTTTTGTAAAATTTTTGACTTTTTCAACAATTTCGAAATTTTTTTACTTTTGCGATAAATTCGAAATTTGTGACTTTTGAGAGAATACTTGGTATTTGTCAAATTGTTTCCAATTTTCATATTTTCGCCATTTCCTTCATTTCTGCCATTTTTTTTATTTTTGAAAATATTAATTTTCGTAGTTTTCTTCATTTTTGACATTTGTGACAATTTCCACGTTTTTGAGATTTTATATTTTTTCGATAGATAATTTCGAAATTTTAGATTTTTTTCTCCAATTTGAAAATTTTCGCCATTTTTTGTAATCTTTTATATTTAATTTTTCATTTTTTTACATTTTCAAAATTTTTTTATTTTTGTCATGTTCATATTTTCGAAACGTTAATTTTTGCAAGTTTTCCTATTTTAGACAATTTCTGCGTTTACGATATATATATTTTTTTAATTATCGATGATTTCGAAATTTTTGACTTTTTCAAAAACTTAATTACTAATTAATTTTTATGATTTTCGACATTTATGACATTTTCGTTATTTGTTAATGTCAAAATAAATACGAAACAATATATCAAATAAGAAAAAAAACACAATTTGCTACGTTATTGGACACCCCATATATTTAAATATAATTTCAAAATACAACGCTGAAATGTGCAAAGAACTTTTAATTTTTAATGCGCTTTATGTTTTATTTTCGGTTATAATTTCATTTTTATGTCAATAAAACAAGGAATCATTTTTTTCAATTAGAATAATAAAAAATTCTGAATACGATTTATTCGTAAAAAAAGTTCTAAACCTAAAAACAAGCTTGCCGTGAGTGACGCTCGCAAAAAACGAAACAAATGCATAACGCATAGCGTCAGTCGTTTTCGTAAATGCGTGCTCGTCGCTTTATTGAATGTTTTTTCACATTTAAACACGATTATTTATCGCGAATTAATTCGATTAACGCGTGGAAAGTGTTAACGTAACGTTTTGTGCTGTTATTTAGTGATTTTCCCGGAAAATTATCGCGAATTGCGCGTTTTTAAAATCAGCGGCTATCGCGCTAGGGACTTACCGGTGTTTGCCCGTGCTTAGGCGGCTGGGATTCTTGATTGTTTGCGGTGAAAAGGAAAACAAAGGTAAGTGCTTTTTATGTTTGATAAATTGATCTAATTGCGTATTAAATAAAACGAAATTTTCAATTAAAAATATATTTTATTTATAACAATAATTCGAGTCAGTCGATCTGTAACAATCATATATTGTAGGTAATAATATAAATGTAAGTATTCATGTGGTTTGATGTAAATCGGTATAAAAAATAAAATAAATGTAAAGAAATAAACGACCTGTTTATGAGTATTTAATGATATGTAGCATTATGTGTCATTTGAGCCCGTTTAATATAATTCAATATAAAAGGAATGGAATAAAATTAAGTGACGATATCACAAAATGTTCGGGTGAAGTAGTATACAAAAAAAATTCCCCCATATATAACCGTGTGTGTGTGTCTTTCCCCATCGAACAAAAATTAAAACAAATAAAAAATATATTTTATTAAAATTTATTTATGTCTCCCGGAAAGCTGTGTAATTCACTTTCGTAAACTTCCACTGTTGATGATCGATTATCTTACAAAAATCCAAGATTAAACCTTTCGAATCTTTAACACCTTCGCTACTTAAACATTTCCTAAACGATGGATTGTACAAAGTTTTATTCCGACTAAAATATAACCAGTATTGTTCGCGGTGATGGCTGTGACATTCCGTTAGCTGCACGTTTAAATTCGAAGTTGCCTCGGAACAGAACGCTTCCTTCCGCAGCTCACCTTTCGAGCTTAGAGTGAATAGTTGCGACATCGCCATGAAATTATGACAAGGATATAATCCGAGGGGACCTACCTTACCATCGCTTAACTGTAAATCGTCTAAACACATATTGTACTTATTCCTAATTTGTCCGTATGCGAAATAATTCTCATCCGGGATAAATTTCTCCGGATACACATTATCGAGGTACCACTTGAACGATTTACAATGTAATTTGTTGCGTAACTGTTTACGGTGGGTTAAATCGCCTATAACTGGGTTGTGTTCTAACGCTGGTTGATACAAGAAGAATAACCGCTTGTAATCGTCCATCCAAACGTGAGCTAAGCGAGCTGTGTTGATCCCGTGTGTATCTTTATTGTCTGGGAAGTGATACGGATGGAATGCTCGAAAGATGTGACCGACTCTTGAGCATGGTATCTAAAATTTATTAAATTGCATTTAGGGAAATATATCGTTAATTAAAATCACTTACCGTCTCTAACCGACCACCGCATTGCCAAATTCTGAAGGACATCTCTAAATTTTCACCCCCCCAACCATCCATTTGCTCGTCGTACGACCCCACTTCCCAAAAATATTCCCTATCGATAGCGAATAACCCACCGGCCATCGTTGGAGATTTAACAGGAGCTAAATGCTCTTTCGCCTCCTCGTCTTGAATTTTTATCCATGTAAAATGCCCTGACCATGAGAATCCACCAACTTCAAACGAATCTCCTACGAAATTTAATTAAAAGCGATAATAATCGAGGATATGTTTAAATTTACCATTCGTAGCGTACGCTAACGTATTCGCTTCGATAACATCAATAATCGGAACCAAAACAGCTGTTCGTTCTTGTTCGATTCGAGCTAAAAGCGGTTCTAACCATCCTTCGTTAGCTTCGCAATGCGCATCTAGAAAAACCATTACGTTTCCGGTTGCTATTCGTGCCCCTTGTAATCGAGCACGGATTAGACCCATTCGGTGTTTTAAACGTATTAATTTAACGTCATATTTAGATAAACGTGTATTGATGTAATGTTCTAATATCCCTTTTACATCCTCTATTTAACGGAATTAATTTTAAAGGTTGTATTCATCATTATAACTGTAAAAAATTTACCTGCGGTGCTTGAATCATCGACTAGAATTATTTCCTTTAATAGATGCGAAGGGGACTTCAATATAACGCTCCAAACCGTACGTAAAATGACGCTGAGGATCTCGTTATAAAAAATTAATATGACGGAAGCTTTTAAAGTAGGATTATAGGTGAAATCTTTACATCTAAAAACATTAATTTAAAATCGTAATTTAAGATTTAACGTTATCTTACTTTTTATGTCGATTATCCTGTAAACTGCGATTTAAAGGCATACGATCGCTTAGGACCGTATTTAAAGCTACCAATTTAACAGCGTTGTCACCCTTTTCTTTATCGTCCCCATCTAGAAAAGCCGGCTCACCGTTATTACCTAAATTCGGTATAATCCTCGATTCGTATATTCTAATTTTATCCTCGAAAACTTGTATATCCTGCGGATAGATGATTTTGTTCGCTTGGTTATCGTGTAAGAATTTTAAATAAATTACGAAGGCTGCTAGTATTATTAGGATAATGACCGATTTGATCCTGGTCCGTTTCATGAATCTGACCTTCATTTTCTCGGGGTGAATTTGGTAATTTTGGTTTTAAATCAAATCATAATCATCTAATTTATCCTGGTATTAACGTTGGACCACTTTCTATTGAATTCATACCAAGTTCGCTGGGGCGGAAGGGGGCGATATCGATTTTTCACTTTAATTAATTCCGAATTACATCGATATTTTTGGGAGAGAAATCGCTAACACGAATGCAGAATTAATAGTTTGCGTGTTATGTACTTATTGCTGGAGGGGATGTTGAAAATTTCGTTTCAAATTTGTAGGTTAGAAAAGTTGATTTTGACGTTTCTCGCGTAGTTTGATCAGTTGAATATAGATGGCGGCACATGTTATTAAATTTGTAGAGATTATTATTATTATATTGTTAATTATAAATAAATTAATTGAAAATTTATTGCTAAAATTCAATTTATTTTTTATATTAAGATATTTCGATAAAATTTAAAATTTTAAAGTCGTTACGGGGAAAATAGATTTAAACGTTCGTAATATATATCTGAATAGATTCTTGTCGATTCTAATAGAGGGCATGCGCAGTTTAAACAAAAACAAAACATATCGATGGCGGACTGTTATGAATTATTTTTAATGTTAAAAAAAATTTAAACAACAATTCGATGCGTTTAAAAGGGAGATTTTCGTGTTCGAACGCGATTTTAGTGTTTAAATCGCAATAGCAGTGCTTAGTTTATGTGCGGATTTGATCCAAATCCTATTATGTGAACGTTATAGTCGTTCTTGTACATTTCTTGGGGATTCTATAGGTGTTAAACGACCGTTCCACAATCTCCAATAGGTAATGCATTCTTAGATATTTTTTTATTGTATAAAAATCGGTGATTCTTATCGCTTTAAAATGATTTAAATTATAATAATGATATAAAGGGTGATTCAAAAAATATTTTAGAGAAAAATATGTTTTTCAGTGGTAAGTCGATTTTTCGCATGGGATTTACACTAACAAGCTCGTCTTTTCCACCCGTCCAATTATATCATGTTATTGACACGTGAAATTTATGACGGGAATATTTCTTTCTAACATAATTGAATGATTTCGTGGAATCGAGTTTTATAGCTCCCGTATTCAAGTAAAAAAAAAAAAAATATCGTAATAATAATCGTATCGATGCCTCCCCAAAATAATTAAATCAAAACGAAATGGGGGGCGAGAGAGAGAGGGGGAAGGAAATATTTTCTACCATTTCCTTATAGGATATAAATATATAGGACGGAGAGTTGTAAGCAAGGCTTCGCCCCGCACGAAGTCTATTAGCTAATGGAGTCGCGCTTTGGGGAGTCTTGTGCAAAAAAAATTATTATAACGGGGGAGGTCACGTTATCGTCGACCATTCGAAATGGACGGGGCCGCACCCCCCTTTTCCAGTTTAGACAAAAGATTGCCGTCCCGCAGAAAGGAAAACGAGGAGTGCCATTTTAGATTGGTATCAATCGGAACCACCATTCGGATTATTATGATTTTTTTCTTTGAGATAGATTTGTTTTCGTTTGTTCTATATTATTAATTCAGCTATACTTATAATAAATCTAAATAATATTAATTAAATTTGGCATTTAACCATCAAAAATGACATTTAAACGTCAGGAATTAGTCGTAATTTGAATGAAATTGTTCAATATGAAGTCCTATCGCTTGTTTAGGGTCTCCTCATTAATTTGAGCAAGTTTAAATTTATATAAATCAAGTAGGTCTTTGATTTTTCAAGCCTTATTTAGCAAATTTTTGGATTAATTTGAATGAAATCGTTTATTATGAAGTCCTATCGTTTGCTTAAGGTCTCCCCAATAATTTGAGCAAGTTTAAATTTAAATAAATTAAGCAGGTCTTTGATTTTTCAAGCTTTATTTAGCAAATTTTTGGATTAAATTTAATGAAATCGTTTAATATGAAATCCTATCGCTTGTTTAAGGTCTCCTCATTAATTTGAGCAAGTTTAAATTTAAATAAATCAAGCAGGTCTTTGATTTTCCAAGCTTTATTTAGCAAATTTTTGGATTAAATTTAATGAAATCGTTTAATATGAAATCCTATCGCTTGCTTAAGGTCTCCTCGTTAATTCCAGCAAGTTTAAATTTAAATAAATCAAGCAGGTCTTTGATTTTTCAAGCCTTATTTAGCAAAATTTTGGATTAATTTGAATGAAATCGTTTAATATGAAATTCTATCGCTTGCTTAAGGTCTCCTCGTTAATTCCAGCAAGTTTAAATTTAAATAAATCAAGCAGGTCTTTGATTTTTCAAGCCTTATTTAGAAAATTTGTGGATTAATTTGAATGAAATCGTTTATTATGAAGTCCTATCGCTTGCTTAAGGTCTCCTCATTAATTTGAGCTAGTTTAAACTTAAGTAAATGAAGAGGTCTTTGATTTTTCAAGCCTTATTTAGCAAATTTTTGGACTAATTTGAATGGAATCGTTTAATATGAAGGCCTATCGCTTGCTTAAGGTCTCCTCATTAATTTGAGCAAGTTTTGAAATGGACGGGGTCGCACTCCCTTTTATAGTTAGGCAAAAGATTGTCGCCCCGCATAAAGGAAAACGAGGAGTGCCATTTTAGATTCGTATCAATCGAAACCACCATTCTGATTATTATGATTTGTCTCTTTGAGATAGATTTATTTTCGTTTAATCAAATCACAAAATTGTGATTCTATATTATTAATTCGGTTATATTTCGAACATCAAAAATGACATTTAAACGTCAACTTTGACGTTTAAACATGCAAAAATGACATTTAAACGTCAACTTTGACGTTTAAACGTCAAATTTGATGTTTAAACATCAAAATTGACATTTAAACGTCAAATTTGACATTTAAACATCAAATTTGACATTTAAACGTCAAATTCAACATTTAAAGAGCGACAAAGTTTTATAATTTCGTAATTAATAACGAGAATGAAATAAATACAATTAGATATAGATATCATCGGTCTCATCGTTTCAATTATCTGTCCGAACACCCTACTTATCAAACCCTCATACCCCTATCTGTTACGGTGTTAATAAATCCTCCCCTAATAAAAGAATTAAAGAATAAAACAACAACAACGTCACCTTTCTTATCGATATCGTCCGACTGCGCCCTTATTTCCGTATGAAAATTGACCGACAACCGAGGCTGACCCATCCATCGCGTAGAGGGGAACCCTCTGGAATAACCGGTGCGCCTATCTGTGCACATTTAAAAAGTTGGTAGCACGATTTCCGCATTACCTAATGACGAAAACGAAAAGATACATACAAAGTCCCCGATCGCACCCCTCCCACTAAAGTGGGACGGGATGGTTGGGAGTTCGCGATACACCCTGCTTTATTGGAGAATTAAACACGCGAACTTCAATTGGGTAAATGCAAAATCTTCCTTTTTTTGTTTCTTTTTTGTGTGATGATAAAATTTAATAAAATAATTCGGTATTAGTACTCTAAGAAGAAAGATTGGATTCCAATAAATCTTCTTTATCTAATTGAGAGTTCATCCTTTTAAATAATTTTGTCGGTTTAATCTGATTGGACAATTCATTTTCTTTTTCGCCTCTTCTTTTTCGTTTTTTCTTTTTTTTTTCTGTTAGATTATATCGATTTCGCCGTCTATTTTATCGGTCAGGGCAGTCTATCACCTGAGTTCCACTCCTTGGTGTTTTATCATTCTTAATTTCACCTATATAGGGTGTAACACGCCCTGTCCTCTCAAATTGTCTAATGTAAAAGTTGATAAATATTGATACGTGTTTTAATTCATGTTTTGCGACGTCTATTAAGGTGGGATGAATTGTATTTTTTATTAAATTTAATGAAATCGTTCAATATTAAGTTCGATTGTTTCCTTAAGGTCCCCTTATTAATTTGAGCAAGTTTAAATTTAAATAAATTCAGCAGGTCTTTGATTTTTCAAGCCTTATTCAGCAAATTTTTGGATTAAATTCAATGAAATCGTTCAATATGAAGTCCTGTCGCTTGCTTAGGATCCCCTTGTTACTTTGAGCTGGTTTAAACTTAAGTGAATGAAGCAGGTCTTTGATTTTTCAAGACTTATTTAGCAAATTTTTTGATTAATTTGAATGAAATTGTTTAATATGAAGTCCTATTGTTTGCTTAAGGTCTCCTCATTAATTTCAGCAAGTTTAAATTTAAATAAATCAAGCAGGTCTTTGATTTTTCAAGCCTTATTTAGCAAATTTTTTGATTAATTTGAATGAAATCGTTCAATATGAAGTCCTATTATTGACTTAAGGTCTCCTCACTAATTTCACCTAGTTTAAACCTAAATATATGAAACAGGTCTTTGATTTTTCAAGCATTCTTCAGCAAATTTTTTGAATAATTTGAATGAAATCGTTTAATATAATATATAATAAGTTCAGTCGTTTGCTTAGGGTCTCCTCAATAGTAGATGTCAATTTCTAGTGCTGGGACAGTATACAATATCTCTAAAAGTGAAGCATATTTTGTTTTTTTCACACTAAAACAGCGTAACATGCTTATCAACAATATTTAATGTAAGATATTTAAACACATTAATATATATTATTATAATTAAATCAATCCTGACATGCTTTTTCTAAAATTAAAGAAAAACCATTACAAGTTGTTTCTTGTTTTAATAAATTACTATCTTCATATTTGCTACGTTTGCCAACAATGTAGCCCCTGGAAACTGTCCGGGATTTTGAACAGCCTCTTCAAAATTTGGTGGGTCACATTCGCAATATACTCCGTAATCTATGATTGCGTTTCTTGAACGGTGAATATTAACAATGGCCGTATTTGGTGGGTGATGTTTTTTTTTAAGGTTTCCTCATTAATTTGAGCTAGTTTAGACTTCAATCGATGACATAGGTCTTTGATTTTTCGAGCCTTATTCAGCAAATTTCATTTTTATTTACTTAAGGTCTTAAGGTTTATTTACTTAAGGTCTCCTCATTAATTTAAGCAAGTTTGAATTTAAATAAATCAAGCAGGTCTTTGATTTTTCAAGCTTTATTTAGCAAATTTTTGGATTAATTTGAATGAAATCGTTTAATATGAAGTCCTATCGCTTGCTTAGAGTCTTCTCATTAATTTGAGCTAGTTTACACTTCAATAGATGACATAGGTCTTTGATTTTTCAAGCCTTATTTAGCGAATTTTTGGATTAATTTGAATGAAATCGTTCAATATGAAGTCGTATCGCTTGCTTAAGGTCTCTTCATTAATTCTAGCAAGTTCTAATATAAATAAATCAAGTAGGTCTTTGATTTTTCAAGCCTTATTTAGCAAATTTTTGGATTAATTTGAATGAAATCGTTTATTATGAAGTCCTATCGCTTGCTTAGAGTCTCCTCATTAATTTGAGCTAGTTTAGATTTAAATAAATGAATCTTTGATTTTTCAAGCCTTATTCAGCAAATTTTTTTTATTTAATCAAATCGTTTGAGTTTATTTACTTAAGGTCTTCTCATTAATTTAAGCAAGTTTAAATTTAAATAAATCAAGCAGGTCTTTGATTTTTCAAGCCTTATTTAGCAAAATTTTTGATTAATTTGAATGAAATCGTTCAATATGAAGTCCTATCGCTTGCTTAAGGTCTCCTCATTAATTTAAGCAAGTTTAAATTTAAATAAATCAAGCAGGTCTTCGATTTTTCAAGCCTTATTCAGCAAATTTTTGGATTAATTTGAATGAAATCGTTCAATATGAAGTCCTATCGCTTGCTTAAGGTCTCCTCATTAATTTGAGCAAGTTTAAATTTAAATAAATCAAGCAGGTCTTTGATTTTTCAAGCCTTATTTAGCAAATTTTTGGATTAATTTGAATGAAATCGTTTAATATGAAGTCCTATCGCTTGCTCAAGGTTTCCTCATTAATTTGAGCAAGTTTAAATTTAAATAAATCAAACAGGTCTTCGATTTTTCAAGCCATATTCAGCAAATTTTTGGATTAATTTGAATGAAATCGTTTATTATGAAGTCCTATCGCCTGCTCAAGGTGTCCTCATTAATTTGAGCTATTTTAAATTTAAATAAATCAAGCGGGTCTTTGATTTTTCAAGCCTTATTTAGCAAATTTTTGGATTAATTTGAATGAAATCGCTCATTATGAAGTCCTATTGTTTGCAGAAGGTCTCCTCATTAATTTAAGCAAGATTAAATTTAAATAAATCAAGCAGGTCTTCGATTTTTCAAGCTTTATTCAGCAATTTTGGTGGCACGGGAGGGTGGTGGGCGCTAGTACACAATATAAATTAAAGCAACGTTAAAAATTGATTTAAAATATATTTAAACAGAGGCATGTTTTACATTTAATACTTAATCTAACACTTAATTATAACGATCCCTTTAAATATTTTATCATCTTAAACTATATCTGAAAAAAAAACTTGAAACAAAAATAACATCATTTCCGGTTATACATGGTTCGTTCTAATTCCCTCTGTTTCTCCCTGAAAGCCGCAATAGGATCGTCGAATTGGCTGTAATATCTCAGGACGTCCCTGACATCTTGCACATCCGACATGGCTATAACTGAAATGCGAATCAAGACAATATTAAATCCGAATTTTGATCTATCTGAGTCGAACCTCTGAGGAAATTGGCCAAATCTAATAAGGTCGTGTCGAAATCGTTACCATCCCATCTTAAGACTTTGAGGACGTTATCTTGATGATCCAAGACTGAATCGGTGTCCCAATCTACCAGAATTACCTTTGAATAAAAATGTTTTTTTTTTTTTTTTAATGTTTCGGGGGAGAAGGAGAGATAATTTTGCGGTCGTACCTTGTTCAGGTTCCTGTTTAATTTGCCGAGATCTTTAACGTGATGACCATCGGTGAAATTAGTAGCATCCCTGACTAATTTATAAGTGATCAAGTTGTTCGGATCTAAGACTTCTAATATTGGAAAGACGGTCATGCCTAATTCAGCTGTGTAGATCACGATCTCGTAGATTCCGCTCAACATCTCCAAGAATTGATCTATTCCTATATATTAAATTTTGGGATTTTTTTAATTTTTTTAGTTTTCTTTTTTTGGGAGGGGGGAGAAATACCTGGTCGTTTCTTAAACCTCCACCCTGTATTATAAGTCCAATCCGGGTGAACTAAAACATCTTTAAATTCCAACACTAGAGTGTAAGGTGGCTGATGATACGGATATTTCAACTCGTCCGGCAGCAATTTATCCCTAGACGGTTCATTAATCAGCTTAAAGGGGAACACAAATTAAATTAAATAATCTTAAAAAAAATCCCCACCCTTTCCCCCCTTTCACTTACCTTCATATATTTTGATTATCTTTTTCTAATTAATGTTTCCAAAGTAGTGATTTGCGATGTGAATAATTCTAAATTATATCAAATCTGTATTAGACGTTACATAACTCCTTCAATCTCTTCTAATGTAACCTACATCTTTCTGACCTTTTACCTTTAATCAAACCTGCACTAAATAAAGTTGTAACGAACATACATAAATGAAGTTATACCTTCTCTTTAAACCTGTAATGTGGGTGGTTACGTAAGAGACTAACATCAAAGCAGAGTGTACGCAATGATCTCACTTTTACTGCGTCTCTCTATATACAGGAGGTTGTTTAAATAATTCCTTTTTTTTTTTCCTAATAAAAATCCTCTACATCGCAGCCCAGTTTGAAATAATACGACGACACAGAGAAAGCATCAGACCACCACCACACTATACACATGGAGCCCATTGAGTAGTCGACGCATTGTCGCTCTAAATTCCGACGAAATGAAGCATCCCTCGAACCACCCCCTCCCCACACCACCCCCTCTTAAGCCGGAGCGGAGACTAGGGTAGTTGTGCGTAGCCGGCTAGATAAAGATAGCTTAAGCTAACTGTCGGTGGTGCGAGCGAGATGGGAAAACTTGAAGCGCACACTGTTGATTCAATCATTAGGGGCTGTTTGCTGATTTAATGGCGTACCGACGCCAACGGACGCCCAGTCCAGACGCCGTATAGGCGCCACGTCCTTGTATTGGGGATGTGTGTATATGTGAGACTGGCAGTATTGCCAACGCGAGACGTTTTATGTGTGTGTGTGTGTGTGTATGAGCGCCTACTATGATGCGGTCAAAATTGACGAAGTTCTATCGTTTCTAGATCTGCATTGCGTTAATGTTGATTGTTATTAATTTTTTTTTTTTTTTGATTTTTGCGTACACGCAGCGAAGTTTCTATAGTTCTAGTTAAATGAGGTTTTGTTCGGATTTTTCATTTTTGTAATGATAAATAATTGCTTTCTAATGTGATGGTCAAGCAAATAATGGAATTGAAAGACAACATTATTATTTAAACGTATAATAAACGTATAATACTACATCTTAATTATACGTTGCCGAAAAACATATTAGCGGATCGCTCAAACCAGGTAGTAATCTTGCAAAACATGTTGGGTCTTCTTATATCCGATTGCACCGTTAGTGTTTTGTTAATTTTCGGATTAAATTCAATGGAATCGTCCAATGTGAAGTCCTATTGTTTGCTTAACCACTCCTCATTAATTTGAGCTGATTTAGATTTCCATAAATGTAGTAGGTCTTTGATTTTTCAAGCCCTTTTTAGCAAATTTTTTTATTGAAATCAATGAAATCGTTCATATGAGGTCCTATCACTTGCTTAGGGTACCCTCGTTAATTTGAGCTAGTTTAAACTTAAGTGAACGAAGCAGGTCCTCGATTTTTCAAGCCTTATTCAGCAATTTTTTTGATGAAATTCAATGAAATCGTTTAATGTCAGGTCCTATTGTTTGCTTATAATCTGCATTTAATTTGAGCTAATTTACATTTCAGTAAATGTAGTAGGTCTTCGATTTTTCAAGCTTTATTTAGCGAATTTTTTGATTAATTTGAATGAAATTGTTCGATATGAGGTCCTATCGCTTGCGTAAGTTCTCCTCATTAATTTGAGCAAGTTTAAATTTAAATAAATCCTGCAGGTCTTTGATTTTTCAAGTCTGATTTAGCAAATTTTTGGATCAAATTTAATGAAATTGTTCAATATGAAGGACCTATTGTTTGCTCAAGATATCCTCATTAATTTGAGCTAATTTATATTTCAATAAATGTAACAGGTCCTTGATTTTTCAAGCCTCTTTTAGCAAATTTTTTGATTCAATTTAAGGAAATCCTTCAATATGAAGTCCTATCGCTTTCTTAGGGTCTCCTCAATAATTTGAACTAGTTTACACTGCAGTAGATGAGGTAGATCTTTGATTTTTCAAGACTTTTTTTGTAAAATTTTTGATTAAATTTAATGGAATCGTTCAATATGAGGTCCTATCGCTAGCTTAGGTACCCTCGTTAATTTGAGCTAGTTTAAAGTTCAGTAAATGAAGCATGTCTTCGATTTTCCAAGCCTTATTCAGCAATTTTTTAGATTAAATTTAATGAAATCGTTTAATATCAGATCCCATTGTTTGCTTAAAGTCTACCGTTTAATTTGAGCTAATTTACATTTCAGTAAATGTAATAGGACTTCGATTTTTCAAGCTTTATTCAGCAAATTTTTTGATAAAATTGAATGAAATCGTTCAATATGAAGTCCTATCGCTTGGTTAAGATCTCCTTATTAATTTGAGCTGATTTATCTTTGAATAAATGTGGCAGATCTTTGTTTTTTCAAGCCATATTTAGCAAATTTTTTGATTAAATTCAATAAAATCGTTCAATATGAAGTCCTATTGTATGCTTAAAGTCTCCTCAATAATTTGAACTAGTTTGCACTGCAGTAGATGAGGTAGGTCTTTGATTTTTCAAGCCTTTTTTAGCAAATTTTTAAATTAAATTCAATGAAATCCTTCAATATGAAGTCATATGGCTTGCTTAAGATCCCCTCATTAATTTTAGCAAGTTTAAATTTAAATAAATCAAACAGGTCTTTGATTTTTCAAGCCTTGTTTAGCAAATTTTTTGATTAATTTGAATGAAATCGTTTAACATGAAGTCCTATCGCTTGCTTAGGGTCTCTTCAATAATTTGAGCTAGTTTTTTCAAGCCTTATTCACCAAATATTTTGATTAAATTCAATGAAATCGTTCAATGTGAAGTCCTATCGCTTGTTTAAGGCGTCCTCAATAATTTCAGCAAGTTTAAATTTCAATAAATGTAGCAGGTCCTTGATTTTTCAAGCCTTATTTAGCAAACTTTTTGATTAAATTCAATAAAATTGTTCAATATGAAGTCGTATCGCTTGTTTAAGTTCTCCTCATTAATTTGAGCAAGTTTAAATTTAAATAAATCAAACAGGTCTTTGATTTTTCAAGCCTTGTTTAGCAAATTTTTTGATTAATTTGAATGAAATCGTTTAATATGAAGTCCTATCGCTTGCTTAGGGTCTCTTCAATAATTTGAGCTAGTTTAAACTTTAGTGAATGAAGCAGGACTTCGATTTTTCAAGCCTTATTCACCAAAGATTTTGATTAAATTCAATGAAATCATTCAATGTGAAGTCCTATCGCTTGTTTAAGGTCTCCTCATTAATTTCAGCAAGTTTTAATTTCAATAAATGTAGCAGGTCTTTGATTTTTCAAGCCTTATTTAGCAAATTTTTGGATTAAATTTAATTAAATCGTTCAATAGAATGTAATTAAGGCGGCTATGACCGATTGGCTGACACTTGCTAGGACTAAACTGGAAAGTAAGGGGCAGCAGATTACTTTTAAATAAAAAAAGATCATGTTAGCTTGCGTTAAACGTCAACGTTTACTAATGGTATAAAGATAACGTTTAATATACTATTAGAGTAGGTAATGTCGAAGTCTTCATTATCAATTTCCACGTCGATGTCTACTGATTCGGATGAGCTGTCTTCTTTAGTGTTATTATATAAAGACAGTCATTTGTTTTTATCCATCCCTTATTATTCCTAATAGACCTTTATTTGACATCTTTTTTTTTATATACATACATAATATATAATAATATCTCTATCGAGAATGTAGGTACATACATATAGCGCTTCCGCGATGATTTCGACCTTTTATATCTGTGAAATGTCACGTCCACGGTTGGTTAGCGGAGCAGTCGTTCGTAAAATACCATCCCCCTTGTTGTTCTGGATATCGGGACTACAATCCTTATTAAAAAGGATATTACCTCTATATGTCGCGAGTCGGCGGCGGGAAGGAGGTGATGCCATTCACCAAATAAATCCCGCGTACTGAACTGAATTTAGACGAGAAGTAAGTTTATGAAGCGTATATGTCACCGGCTGATCTCATTTAGATATTCCCCAGGGGAGGTGTTTGTATACATAAAATGTTCAGAGACGTTACCTTATTGTTTTTACACGCGAGAATTGTTCCTCTAACGAGACGGCCGTTTAAGAGAAAAAATTTAATCAAGTCCAAGCTGGTAAACATCACATATCAAGCGGTGCAGGTATTACTTGCGCCTAAACACTAATCTGATGCGTCCTCTTTAAATAAACCGTAAAAAAAATGACATCACGCCACGTTTTAACAAGTTCGAACCGGTTATTTAATGAATATACCTACATGTACCAATAAATCATTCAATTTCGTCCCTTAAGACCGCGCGAAATGATAATAAAAAGGAAAAAAATTAAGCTCACAAACAAAGTCTATATAACATGCAGGCGACTTAATTAATATTGTCTTTATATTGCTTCGGAATGAACTTCTTAGATGTAGTAAAGCATCTCTACCTTAGCTTTAATTAGATTAGTTCTTTTGTAATCATAAATGCGATCGCTGCGCCCTTAATAAGGGTGGTTCCATTTAAAATGGATCGATAAATTAAATAAGAAACTTACGATGACATATATGATGCATTTTTTTTAACTAAAACTAAATATAAATACGAAGTAGTTTTATTGCTTGCTCAGGGGCCCCTTCGTCAATTTAAGCTAATTTAAATTCAATAAATATAGCAGGTCTTCGATTTTTCAAGCCTTATTTAGCAAATTTTTGGATTAAATTTATTGAAATCGTTCAATATCAAGTCCCATCGATTGCTTAGAGTCTCCTCATTAATTTGAGCTAGTTTACGCTTCAATAGATGACGTAGGTCTTTGATTTTTCAAGCCTTATTTAGCAAATTTTTTTATTAAATTTAATGACAATCGTTCAAAATTAAGTCCTATTGCTTGCTTAAGGTCTCCTAGTTAATTTGAGCATGTTTAAATTCAAATTAATTAAACAGGTCTTTGATTTTTCAAGCCTTCTTTAGCAAATTTTTGGATTAAATTTTTTGAAATCATTCAAAATGAAGTCCTATCGCTTGCTTAGAGTCTCCTCAGTGATTTGAGCAAGTTTACAGTTCATATAAATATCATAGGTCTTTGGTTTTTCAAGCCTGATTTAGCAAATTTTTGGATTAAATTTAATGAAATCGTTCAATATGAAGTCCTATCCCCTGCTTAGAGTCTCCTGATTAATTTGAGTTAGTTTACACTTCAATAAATCACTTATGTCTTCGATTTTTCAAGCCTAATTTAGCAAATTTTTCGATTCAATTTATCGAAATCGTTCAATATAAAGTCCTATCGTTTGCTTAGAGTCTTCTCATTAATTTGAGCTAGTTTAGACTTCAGCAGTTGACGCAGGTCTTTGATTTTTCAAGCCTTTTTTAGCAAAATTTTTGATTAGGTTTAATGAAATCGTTCAATATGAAGTCCTATCGCTTCGTTAAGGTCTCCTCATTAATTTGAGCATGTTTAAATTTACAATTAATCAAACAGGTCTTTGATTTTTCAAGGCTTCTTTAGCAAATTTTTTGATTAAATTTGATAAAATCGTTCAAAATGAAGTTGTATCGCTTGCTTAGAGCCTTCTCATTAATTTGAGCTAGTTTACACTTTAATAGATGACGTAGGTCTTTGATTTTTCAAGCCTACTTTAGTAAATTTTTAGATTAAATTCAATGAAATCCTTCAAAATCAAGTCCTATCGCTTGCGTAGACTCTCCTCATTAATTTGACCTAGTTTACACTTCAGTAGATGACGTATATCTTTGATTTTTCAAATCTGATTTAGCAAATTTTTGAGTTAAGATTAAGGAAATCGTTCAATACGAAGACCTATTGTTTCCTTCAGGTGTCATAATTAATGTAAGCAAGTTTAAAGTTATATAAATCAAGCAGATCTTTGAATTTTCAAGCGTCTTTCAGCAAATTTTTTGATTAAATTTAATAAAATCGTTCAAAATGAAGTTCTATCGCTTGCTTAGACTCTCCTCATTAATTTAAGTAAGTTTAAATTCAAATAAATTAAACAGGTCTTTGATTTTTCAAGCCTTCTTTAGCAAAATTTTGGATTAAGTTTAATGGAATCGTTCAATATGAAGATCTGTTGTTTCATTGAGGTGCCCTCATTGATTTAAGCAAGTTTAAAGTTATATAAGTCAAGCAGGTCTTCGACTTTTCAAGCCTTTTCCAGCAAATTTTTAGATTAAGTTTAATGAAATCGTTCAATATGAAGACCTATCGCTTGCTTAAGGTCGCCTCATTAATCTCAGCAAGTTTAAATTTAAATAAATTGAGTAGGTCTTCGAGTTTTCAAGCCTTTTTCAGGAAATTTTTGGATTAAATTGGATAAAATCGTTCAAAATATAGTCTTGCCGGTTGCTTAAGGTCTCCTCATTAATTTGAGCGAGTTTAAATTTAAATAAATCAAGCAGGTCTTTGATTTTTCAAGCATTTATCAGCAAATTTTTGGATTAAATTTATTAATTTGAGGGGAAAGTTAATAACTACTGGATTTTTTCTCGTGTTATTGTTTTTTTTTTTTAATTTTCCTATATTGTCTCTGATTATATTTGGACTCTCGTATTTTTTTTTCACTGGGAACTAGAAACTATTATGGGTTTCAAAAAGGTAGTGATTGGTTTACATCAATCTGATCAATATGATTTTGGAAACAGATTATCTGATTTTTGAAAGCTGCTTAACTGATTTTGAGCTGGTTTTTACTTCTAAACCGAAACAAGCTAAGCTTATCTGCTTTTAGAAGCAGTTTATCTGGTTTTGTGTTGATTTTGAGCTATAATCTTAAACTAGATTAACCTACCTAGTCCTGAGAGCAGTTTAACTCATTTTTTTGATCTGATTTTTGATTTCTAAACCAAAACCTGATAAGCTTAGCTGGTTTTTGAATATATGTACATAGATTACTAGTTCAAAACCAGCTTTAAATCAAGTAAGCTACTTTCAAAATCAGATGAGCTGTTTCCAAAATCAGTTACGTAGTAGCAGTTCGTCCAATTTTTCAAACAAAATAATAACAAAAGAATGACGTAACGGTTTAATAAAATATTATATTTGGGATAAATTGTAGATTTTGATAGAAAATGCTTGAAAATTAGAAGACCTACCGATCCAAGTCAGTTTCACATCACCTTATAAAAGCGGTACCGAAACCTGCAACACCCCCTGTATATTCGTTCACATATGGTACGACGAATTCAACCTAATATGTGTCCTCTTATATTAACGCTCCTGCTTCCAGCTAACCTGTTGCTTCTTTATATTTAGCTGAATATCAATTTAAATGCTAATATTATTTCGAGGTAGATACTGATTTTTAATACATTTTTTATCGTAATATACGAGGGGTACCCCCGTAGGGGCGCCCCTTTTTAAAAAACGTTCCCTTATAATACGAAAAAATTTCCTAGAAATTACATAACACCTTTCTAGTTCTGATTTAAATTAATTTTTAAGCATTCTATTCGTTTTAAAATTTATTTTTTTTTATATTTATTTGGATCCCCTTACGTCCCCCAGGATTAAAATTCATCGCAAATTTTTTTTTTAATTACCATTATATACTAGAATTACAGAGTAATCCAAGTACATACGTTTATATATATATGTAGGTTAGGACATCTTTGTCGCGTGGAATATCCTGGTATAGACATCCTTTTTATCCCCTATACTGTATTGATCGCCTGTTGCATAGTAGTAAGGGCGCAAGCTCCGTGGTGCCATGTCCTACTCTTGCCGTAGCTTTATTCGTCCTGCAATTCAAGTAGGCCAAGACACTCAGCTGACTTCAGCCTAGCTGAGTTGATCGGTCTTCGACAATCTCCCGAAACAGCCACCTTTATTTTTTCTACTTCCTATCTTGGAAAAGAAGTACTTTCCCAAAAACAGCAGCAGGAATTCCCCGATTGCTAAACTGGCGAAACTTAGAGAGACGTTAGCGAAGTGCCTGCTTGCCTGCCTGCCTGCCTGCCTGCCTACCTGACTAATACCGTCTTCAGTTGGTAAATTTAATTTTTACCACAGCTGAGCTGGTTTGAAACGATTTTTTTAGAGGGTGAGTACCACATTTTAAATCGAGAGTGCCCTTAGGATTTGTATTAGGACCATTATAATTTTATCGTGTGTCAATTTTTTCGTATGCTTTTTTAAATTAGGTTTTGACCTCAACCCCGCAATAATTTCGTTTCATTTGTTTTATTTGCCTACCTTTTTAAATTTAATAAATTTCGTCGAGTTTATTTCAGATTACACGCTCGAATCTCCTTAAGAAATTGCAAAAAAAACGGTATTGATTTTTTCAGTAAACCAGCTCTAAACATGTAGTTGGTGTATGACAGGCATGTTTAAACTGGTTTCAGCTGGAAATTCGCGTGAAATCATCGCCGTTTTACGCGTACGAATCGTTCTCGAATTGATCTAGTTGTTTGGGGGCATATGATTTTGATGAAATGTTTCTAAATTGACTTCGATATCTGGATGTATTTGTTTTAAAGTATATATTTTGAATTTATTTATATGTATGCAAACTGTGAGTTCGGAGCTTTTTGCTAACACACAGGTGTCCTTCTGCTAATTCAAATTTTAAATTCGTTTTTATTTATTTAGTTGTTTTGAGATTAATTTAGTTTGGATGATTAACAGGAGGTGCTCCTCGTTAATTTGAGCTATTTTAAACCTAAATAAATGAAGCAGATCTTTGATTTTTCAAGCCTTTTTTAGCAAATTTTTGGATTCAATTTAATGAAATTGTTCAATATGAAGTCCTATCGCTTACTTATGGTCTCCTCATTAATTCTAGCAAGTTTAAATTTAAATAAATTAAGCAGGTCTTTAAATTTTCAAGCGTTCTTCAGCGAACTTTTTGATTAAATTCAATGGAAATCGTTCAATATGAAGTCCTATCGCTTGCCGAAGGTCTCCTCATTAATTCCAGCAAGTTTAAATTTAAATAAATTAAGCAGGTCTTTAATTTTTCAAGCCTTTTTCAGCAAATTTTTTGATTAAATTTAATGAAATCATTCAATCTGAAGTCCTATCGCTTGCTTGAGGTCTCCTCATTAATTTGAGCGAGTTTAAAATTAAATAAATGAAACAGGTCTTTAAATTTTCAAGCGTTCTTCAGCGAATCTTTTGATTAAATTCAATGGAAATCGTCCAATATGAAGTCCTATCGCTTGCCGAAGGTCTCCTCATTAATTTGAGCAAGTTTAAAATTAAATAAATTAAGCAGGTCTTTAAATTTTCAAGCGTTCTTCAGCGAATCTTTTGATTAAATTCAATGGAAATCGTTCAATATGAAGTCCTATCGCTTGCCGAGGGTCTCCTCATTAATTCCAGCAAGTTTAAATTTAAATAAATTAAGCAGGTCTTTAACTTTTCAAGCCTTTTTCAGTAAATTTTTGGATTAAATTTAATGAAATCATTCAATATGAAGTCCTATCGCTTGCTTGGGGTCTCCTCATTAATTTGAGCAAGTTTAAAATTAAATAAATGAAACAGGTCTTTGATTTTTCAAGCCTTATTCAGCAAATTTTTCGATTAAATTCAATGCCATCATTCAAAATGAAGACCTATCGCTTGCTTAAGGTCTTCTCATTAATTTGAGCGAGTTTAAAATTAAATAAATGAAACAGGTCTTTGATTTTTCAAGCCTTATTCAGCAAATTTTATGATTAAATTCAATGAAATCGTTCAATGTGAAGTCCTATTGTTTGCTTACGGTCTACTCATTAATTTGAGCTATTTTAAATTTAAATAAATCAAGCAGGTCTTTGATTTTTCCAGCATTCATCAGGAAATTTTTGGATTAAATTTATTATTTTGAGAGGGAAGTTAATAACTGCTTCATTTTTTTCCCATATTTTTTATATCCCTCTCGTGTTATCGATTTACGACGGAATTAACCATCTTTCTACATTGCCTCTAATTATATTTGGGCTCTCGATCGGGCGAGGTTATTGCACTCCAATTTTATTGCACCACCCGGTAAAAATATTTTTCGTAACTGGAAATTTAGCCTTAACAGTGGAGGTAACTAATTTTTTTTTTTGCAAATTTTGCCATTTCCTACTGATTTTATAGGTTAGAGTTCATTATTGGAACTGCGTGGTATTTTTTGGGCCGAAACTTTGGAATTTTCAAAGCTACTTGATTAAGTCTCCATAGTACCTTACCATTACCTGTTTCGAGGAGGCAATGATTGGTTTATATCAATCTGATTAATATGATTTCCTGGTTGTTGAAATAGATTATCTGATTTTTTAAAGCTGCTTAACTGGTTTTGACTTGTAAACCGAAACCAGCTAAGCGTATCCGCTTTTGGAAGCAGTTTATCTGGTTTTGTGTTGATTTTGAGCTATAATCTTAAACTAGATTAACTTACCTAGTCCTGAGAGCAGCTTAACTGGTTTTTTCAGCTGACTTATAAACCAAAACCTGATAAGATTACCTGATTTTTGGGATGTAGATTACTAGTTCAAAACCAGCTTAAAATCAAGTGAGCTACTTTCAAAATTTTTCAAGCCTTATTTAGCAAATTTTTCTATTCAATTTAATGAAATCGTTCAATATAAAGTCATATCACTTGCTTAAGGACTCCTAATTAATTTGAGCAAGTTTAAATTTAAATAAATTAAGCAGATCTTTAATTTTTCAAGCCTTATTTAGCAAATTTTTAGATTAATTTGGATGAAATCGTTCAAAATAAAGTCCAATCGCTTGCTTACGATCTCCTCATTAATTTGAGCTATTTTAAATTTAAATAAATCAAGCTGGTCTTTGAATTTTCAAGCCTTATTTAGCAAACTTTTGGATTAATTTGAATGAAATCGCTCAATATGAAGTCCTATTGTTTGCTTACGGTCTCCTCGTTAATTTAAGTAAGTTTAAATTTAAATAAATCAAGCAGGTCTTTGATTTTTCAAGCCTTATTCAGCAAATTTTTGGATTAATTTGAATGAAATCGCTCAATATGAAGTCCTATTGTTTGCTTACGGTCTCCTCATTAATTTAAGCAAGTTTAAATATAAATAAATCTAGCAGGTCTTTGATTTTTCAAGCCTTATTTAGAAAATTTTTGGATTAATTTAAATGAAATCGTTTGTTATGAAGTCCTATTGTTTGCTTAAGGTCTCCTCATTAATTTCAGCAAGTTTAAATTTAAATAAATCAAGCAGGTCTTTGATTTTTCAAGCCTTATTTAGAAAATTTTTGAATTAATTTGAATGAAATCGTTCAAAATGAAGTCCAATCGCTTGCTTACGATCTCCTCATTAATTTCAGCTAGTTTAAATTTAAATAAATCAAGCAGGTCTTTGATTTTTCTAGTCTTATTCAGCAAATTTTTGAATTAATTTGAATGAAATCGTTTAATATGAAGTCCTATCGCTTGCTCAAGGTTTCTTCATTAATTTGAGCTATTTTAAATTTAAATAAATCCTCAAGGTCTTTGATTTTTCAAGCCTTATTTAGCAAATTTTTGGATTAATTTGAATGAAATCGCTCAATATGAAGTCCTATTGTTTGCTGACGGTCTCCTCATTAATTTAAGCAAGATTAAATTGAAATAAATCAAGCAGGTCTTCGATTTTTCAAGCTTTATTCAGCAATTTTGGTGGCATGGGAGGGTGGTGGGTGCTAGTACACAATATAAATTAAAGCAATGTTAAAAATTGATTTAAAATATATGTAAACAGAGGCATGTTTTACATTTAATACTTAATCTAACAGTTAATTATAACGATTCCTTTAAATATTTTATCATCTTAAACTTATATCTGAAAAAAAAACTTGAAACAAAAATAACATCATTTCCGGTTATACATGGTTCGTTCTAATTCCCTCTGTTTCTCCCTGAAAGCCGCAATAGGATCGTCGAATTGGCTGTAATATCTCAGGACGTCCCTTACATCTTGCACATCCGACATGGCTATTACTGCAATGGGAATCAAGACAATATTAAATCCGAATTTTGATCTATCTGAGCCGAACCTCTGAGGAAATTGGCCAAATCTAATAAGGTCGTGTCGAAATCGTTACCATCCCATCTTAAGACTTTGAGGACGTTATCTTGATGATCCAAGACTGAATCGGTGTCCCAATCTACCAGAATTACCTTTGAATAAAAAAAATTTTTTTTTAATGTTTTGGGGGGAGAAGGAGAGATAATTTTGCGGTCGTACCTTGTTCAGGTTCCTGTTTAATTTGCCGAGATCTTTAACGTGATGACCATCGGTGAAATTAGTAGCATCCCTGACTAATTTATAAGTGATCAAGTTGTTCGGATCTAAGACTTCTAATATTGGAAAGACGGTCATGCCTAATTCAGCTGTGTAGATCACGATCTCGTAGATTCCGCTCAACATCTCCAAGAATTGATCTATTCCTATATATTAAATTTTGGGATTTTTTTAATTTTTTTAGTTTTCTTTTTTTTGGAAGGGGGGAGGGGGGAGAAATACCTGGTCGTTTCTTAAACCTCCACCCTGTATTATAAGTCCAATCCGGGTGAACTAAAACATCTTTAAATTCCAACACTAGAGTGTAAGGTGGCTGATGATACGGATATTTCAACTCGTCCGGCAGCAATTTATCCCTAGACGGTTCATTAATCAGCTTAAAGGGGAACGCAAATTAAATTAAATAATCTTAAAAAAATCCCCACCCTTTCCCCCTTCCACTTACCTTCCTATAATAATTCATCTGCTTGAAAGTCCTGTAAATGTACTGAGCAGGAATGGAGAGCTTTGAATATTCATCCTCGATGACTTGTCCGTCCTCCCCGAGACCGGGGGCTCCGAATTCCATTAAAAGAAATAAACCGGTGACCGTGACTGTCACCCCGAATATCGTGAAAGTGTATTTCATCGTTCGCCACGAATTCGCGTCGTCTTTATGATCGCCGTCCTCGTCGCCCGTCGACGAGGTAGTCCTGGCCGAACTCGTCTGAGTCACCCTCGAAATAATGGTCGGACTTACCGACGTATCCACCGATAATTTCGACGCAGTTTCTTCGCCCTCTTTCGTCTCGATTTCCTCGTTTTTCTCCTCGATTTCCGATATAGATTCGTCCGTCGAATTCTTGTCGATGTTTAAAGGACCCGCTGACGTTAATTCGGGTTTAATATCGGCGATGATAGTGGAAGCGTCGGCGACGGATTTGTTACCTTTTGTGCAGTAGAAGGAGACCAGCATCAGTTTCCTGGCGAAATCTTCACGATCCCTTCGGAACGGGTACAATTGCTTCGTCGTGTATCTATTAAGGGAGCACCTCAATAGTATTCGCGTTAAATGTAAGGAAGTCCGCGTTAAAATCGACATTTTTTTTCCGTCTAAATGGATTTACCGGACAAAAATGACGCTCACATGACGTTTAAACGAGAACTGTCAAATTGACAGGTCGATACCGAACGGACTGACTTGGATGTTTTAAAATGTTGTGTAATGATCTTATCTAGGTATAGATGGCGTCCGAATCGATTTTTAATATACACCGTTGGTCAAAAATTAAATTACAATTCCCAATTTTATTTCTCAACGTCTGAATTTTATTAATTTAAGCTTTCGATTCGGTTTTTTTTGCAACGTTTTCCCCTAATTTTTTTTTCTAATAAATTTTCGTTACAAAATAAGATAATAGTCACAGGAAATGAAAAACAAAACCAAATTAATTTCTTTTCGTATTTTCTCAGACTTCAATGAATGAAATCAAATGGTTAATTTTTATTCGACCTTGAAGTTTCGTTTAACAGAATTTTCAAAATTTGTCACGATTCTCAAAAAGTTTGAGAGATGATCGCATGCTGAAAATGTTATAGCTTGTTTTGTCATGTTTCTAAATCAGAAAAAAATGTAAAAATCATCATTTGACCGCCTACCGGTTCATTTTTACCCGACCTCGAATTTTTAAAGTTAAACCACATTTTTAACCAACTTCGAGAGGCAATCGAACGCTGACAACAACACTACTTCTTGCTTCAGTTCTCTAGACCACAAAACATCATGAATCATCGTTTGACCACCCACCGGTTCATTTTTATCCGACCTTGAAGCTTCGTATAACAGATTTTACAAAATTTATCTCACATTTTCCAAACTTCGGGAGGTGATCCAACGCTGAAAATTATACTGTTTGTTGCTTCAAGTCTCTAGACTACAAAAAAAAATCGAGAATCATCGTTTGACCCTCCCCACCGGTTCATTTTTACCCGATCTTGAAGTTAGATGCTCGAATCTTTAAAGTTTACCACATTTTTAACCAACTTCGAGAGGCAATCGAACGCTGATAACGATACTACTTGTAGCTCCAGGTTTCTAGACCAAAAAAATCATGAATTATCGTTTGACCACTCACCGGTTAAATTTTATCCGACCTTGAAGTAAGATACTACACTTATCAAGTTAATTACACTTTTTCCAAGCTTTCAGAGATGGCCAAACGCTGAAAATGATACTGTTTGTTGCTTCAGGTCTCTAGACCACACAAAATCATGAATTATCGTTTGACTACCCACCGGTTTATTTTTACCCGACCTTAAAGTTAAATGCTCGAATTTTTAAAGTTTACCACGTCTTTTAACCAACTTTGAGAAGCATTCGAACGCTGATAACGACACCACTTGTTGCATCAGTCCTCTAGACCACAAAAAAATCATAAATTATCGTTTGACTACTCACCGGTTCATTTTTATCCGACCTTGAAGCTTCGTATAACAGATTTTACAAAATTGATCCCACATTTCCCAAACTTCGGGAGGTGGTCAAAGGATGAGAATGATACTGTTTGTTGCTTCAGATCTCTAGACTACAAAAAAATTGAGAATCATCGTTTGACCGCCCACCGGTTCATTTTTACCCGACCTTGATGTTAGATGTTCGAATTTTTAAAGTTTATCACATTTTTAACCAACTTCGAGAAGCAATCGAACGCTGATAACGACACTACTTGTTGATTCAGTTCTCTAGACCACAAAAAACTCGTGAATTATCGTTTAACCACCCACCGGTTAAATTTTATCCGACCTTGAACTAACATACTGCAATTATAAAGTTAATTGCACTTTTTCCAAAATTTTGGAGTTGGTCAAACGCTCAAAACGATACTGCTTGTTGCTACAGGTCTCTAGACCACAAAAAAGAAATTGAAAATTATTGTTTGACCAGCCACCGGTCAATTTTTATCCGATCCTGAAGTTTTGAAAGTTTATTTCACATTTTACAAACTTTGAAAGGTGATTAAACGCTGAAAATGAAATTGCCTGTTGCTTCAAGCCTCTAGACTACAAAAAAATCTAGAATCATCGTTTGACCACCCACCCACCGGTTCATTTTTACCCGACCTTGAAATTAAACGTTCGAATTTTTAAAGTTTACCACATTTTTACCCAACTTTGAGAGACAATCGAACGCTGATAACGACATCACTTGTAGCTTCAGTTCTCTAGACCAAAAAAAATCATGAATTATCGTTTGACCACTCACCGGTTAAATTTTATCCGATCTTGAAGTAACATACTGCAATTATAAAGTTAATCGGACTTTTCCCAAACTTTCAGAGATGGCCAAACGCTGAAAACGATACTGACCACAAAAAAGGAATTGAAAATCATCGTTTGACCAGCCACCGGTCAATTTTTATCCGATCCTGAAGTTTTGAAAGTTTATCTCACGTTTTCCAAACTTTGAAAGGTGATTAAACGCTGAAAATGATACTGCCTGTTGCTTCAAGTCTCTAGGCGACAAAAAATTGGGAATTATCGTTTGACCATTCACCGGTTAAATTTTTTCCCACCTTGAAACGACGAAAACCCAAATTTTTAAATTTTACCGCGTTTTTTAACCATTATTTGACCACTCACCATTTTTTTATGAAGCTTTGTAGCAGATTAATACTCCCCGAAAAAAAAATTGCCCTCGTATATCTGAAAATGATGTTTTGACGTTTCTCGGTTATAAACGTCAAAATGACGTTGATGGATAATTTTTTTTCGGCTGCAAGCTTACCAACGGTAATTTTATTTCGCGTTACCAACACTAGATGTCTCTATTTACGATCGGTGCTCAAGTCCTGTCATTTTTGACATTGACACTTTAAAATTTAAAATTAAAATATGGACACTTATAAGGAGAAAGCGGAAAAATTGATAAAAGAAGCGGAGAAAAAACTATCACCGGGCGGGATTTGGAGCATCTTCTTCGGATCGTACGCGAAAATCGACGAGGCAGCCGAATGTTACCAGCGAGCCGGGAATCTGTTCAAGATCAGCAAAGCTTGGGAGGAAGCGGCTGATAGTTTTTTCAAAGCCGCTGGATTATTATCGAAGATCGGTAACAGACACGAAGCGGCGACGGCTTACATCGACGCTGGACATTGTTTTAAGAAATTCAACGTTAATACGGCGGAGAATTGCTATTTAAAAGCGATTGAGATTTATTTGGATATGGGGAGATTCACTGTAGCCGCTAAACATCACCAAACTATAGCGGAAATGTACGAAAATGAGCCGTTGGATTACGATAAGGTGATGCAACATTTAGAGCAAGCTTCGGATTATTTTAGGGGCGAGGAAAGTTTCTCTTGCGCGAATCGGTGCTTGCTGAAGGTGGCTGCCTATTCGGCCGAATTAGAGAATTACGAGAAAGCTATTATTATCTATGAAGGTATAGCTGCTACTGTGATAGATAACAGTTTATTGAAATATTGCGCTAAGGAGTATTTCTTCAGGGCGATGCTTTGTCATTTGTGTTTAGACGCGACTAATTCGAGATCGGCACTCGAGAGATACGTCAATAGATATCCAGCTTTAAAAGATACGAGGGAATATAAATTGGTGTCTAGTTTAGTCGAATTTATCGAAGAATTAAACGTTGATGGATTAACCGAAGCTGTACAGGAATTTGATTCGATACATAGACTTGATAGATGGTTCACCATGATGTTGTTGAGGATAAAGAATAAATTAAGCGATGGTAAATTCGATCTGAGGTAGATTTAAATCAAAAATGTATATATGTTGAAATAAATTGTGTTTGATTGCGATCAATATATTAAATTTAAAAAATAAAAACAATATTATATAATATTAATATAAGAATAAATAATTTTTTTTTAATATATAATATAAAACATTTTATTTCTTTTTTTATATTATAAAATTAGTCAATTTCGAATTAGTTCCTGCTTCCGTTCAACAGATGGCGTTGTACTATCTCCCGTATTTAACTCTCCTCGAATGTACGCATTTAATTTGATCGTGGCTTCAGTAATCTGCTGGCTGGCGGTGGGATTCGTGAGAATCCTGCCGCATCGAATACGGGCATGATCTCTTTGCTCCCGCGAATCGAGTCCTTCTTAAAAGGTTCCGTCGGGAAATAGGTGGCGCCGTAAAAATCCAAACCTTGTTGCAATAGATTATTGTACTCGTCTAAAGATGCTACGGTGATCCGGATAGGGTTGGGCGTCCCGGGAATCTGATCGACCTTCGGAGGTACCCGGATAACTTCAACCTTCAAGAATTTCAAAAAAAAAACTCGGAATCATACACAACTGTCGTAATATATACAGGGTGAGAGTTTTGAAGTTGAATATGAACTGTCACGTGAAAATATTTTTTTAGTCTAAGTTTTTAAACACCCTGTATAACGCTACAGATAAGAACTTCAAATGTCGTGTAATTACACAATATCAGCTGTGCGTATGCGAAATTTCAATCGTCTCTTTTACTCCTGCGTGACGTAATATCCCTATAAATCAAGATCGGTATCGTGTCACTTTTGTTTTCCTTTAATTGCCAATAACTCAGAACGAATGGTATCTAGATGTATGGAATACGTGTCAAATTTATCGTAGAAGCTGAATCTGTAATTTATTTTATAGCGTGCTATTTAAAAAATCGAAATTGATGCCCACTTCTCACCAATCACCCTGTATAATTCTAATTCTCAGAAAATATAATACGATATAAACGAACTAATTGACGTTCACGCAGTCTATAATTTTGCTAACTAACTATATGTCAGTACTTATCAACAACATATATTAACAACTGAATTATATACAGGGTGTGGCATCTACCTGGGATCGGCTGATCGTGGCTTTGCTACAAGTTTAGATTTGTGTACAAAGGGAATTTTATACGGAATCGAAAGAGATGAAAAATCTGGAATAGTTAGCATAAAAATATACAGGGTGTTCCATTTGAAATAAACGAGTTTTAGTCGTTTAAAGGTATTTAATTTTGAGTTCGATTTTATTAAACACCCAGTATAATATAATATCAATGTTTAGTACGGAAAATAAAGCTTAAAAGTATCATTATAATAATACCCACGATTTGTTTCAAAACGATTATTAGGAAAGGCTAGATTTATTTTTTAAGTACTCTGTGGAAATGCATTTTTTTCGCTTTCGAAGCGGAATATCTCGAAAACTGTTGCGTTTTATGGCAGAGTATGTTAATTAAAATTACCTTATATTACATCAAGGAATTCAAAAATGCAATAATATATAGGGTGTTCCATTTAAATAAACAAAGTAACGTGTCGTACAGACAAAATTGAACACCCTGTATATAAGAAAATATTTTCTTGCTATAGAGAAGTTCATTCTAGACATCTTTTACTCAGAACATTTTTCGATAAAATAAATAGCAAAGCCACAATCAACCGATCCCATGAAGATATACAGGGTGTTTCGTAATATATGCGCAGGTCTTCAGGATGTGATAGCTTGTCAAAAAATTTGAAAAAAAGTTTCTATTAACTTACCGTCTAAAATGCACCATTTTCGAGATACAGGGTGTTAAAATTGAATTTAAAAAAATCGTTTTTTTTTTTGAAATATCTCCGGAACCGTTTATCGTAAAGAAAACAGCTTTTGTAACCATTTTCTATTCATAATAAGCCAAGTTTAAGTCATAATTGGTGAAGATTTTGCCATTTTATCATATAATTTTGACGTTTAAACGAAAATTTATCACTCCGTGGACTTTATCGATCTTCCTCTAATTTTTAGGAACTTTCCTCTTGACGCCCTCCCACGATCTAAGCCTGGATAAAGCGGCCGGTTAACCGGAAGTGAAAAATTCGTTTTAAAATCTCGTTTGTGTAATACCTTGAATTATATACAGGGTGTGGCATCTTCTTGGGATCGGCTGATCGTGGCTTTGCTACAAGTTTAGATTTTTGTACCGGGTGACCTACTAAGAATGTCACTCGGCCATATCTCAGACACGGTTTATACTGCAGCTTTGGGAAAAAAATATTACTGACTAAAGTGACCCGGAGAAACATTTGGAAATTATTTAGAAAAGCGTACGATGACCGCTAGAGGGCGTAAGTGATCACCAAAAACTTTAATTCTTATTTTACGCAAAATTTACCAACTTAAGGTCTATAATGAATATGAAAATCGGAATCTACTGAAAATTTTGCATATTTTACATCGGACAAGTTTTTTGTATTTTGTAAAGTAAGGGGGAGGGGGAAGGGAGAGACTTTGTTTTGAAGGAACGCTAATAACTCCGGTTCTATTGAACCGAATTTTGCAAACTTAGTATCGTTGAAAACAGAATTACTTCTCTAATGTAACGCTTACAAATTGGAAACAATCTAATAAGTGAGGCGCATGCTAGATGGCGCTGTTTAATTTTTTCGGGAATTTTGTTTTTTCTCGAAAGTATTAAATGGAAATATGCATTTTTGACAACAAACTAAAAAAGTCGGCTAAATTACCAACAAATTAGCGAAAACCTTGTATCGCTATCTTTCACCAATCCGAAGATATCTTCAGAAACGTATGGATGGTAAATTTGATCTTATTAGAAAGGATTTTCATTGGTCTATGTTTCGTGGTTCAAACTGTTTAATATTGTTTCGTTCATTGCCGCTAGAGGGCGTTGAAGAAAGTTAAATATGTAAATTTTATGATTTTATGCTTAACATTTTAATGTAAATCACAACGGTATAATTCAAATAAACAATGCAGAAAAATCACAAAAAGAAAACAACATAATAGAGTTAATATTAGTGGCGGCCTAAATCTTGAAGTTGTTTCCTATTATTTTCGATGCGAACTTTCACTTTACAACGAGTGGATAGAAGTAAAGTCTCTATATCTGCCTTAGAAATACTTTGAACCATATTTTCCTATTCCCACAACCAAGTTGTTACAAGCGGTAGATCACGTTGCAAAAATAAGATATTTTTTCGCCCCCACAAATAAAAATTTAAAGAAGTCAAATTTGTGGTCCTGGGTTGCCATGAAAATAAACTGGAGTGTTACATTCATCTATCAGGGGCCAGAGAATTGCGAACATTTACGGAGAATTGCAGCATACTCATCATATTGAAAAGCAGATTGTTGCAAATTGCTAGCGACATGTCTTCTATTCTGTTCTCTTTAACGCCCTCTAGCGGTGACAGATATAAAGACAATATTAAAAAATTTGAATCACTAGCAGTAGGTTTAGGAAAACCCATGATAGTCTATTCTTTTGGCCACCAAGCATTCCACGCATTGTTCTTTTAAAAAGTCATAAAATTTACGTATTCAAATTTCCTTATCGCCCTCTAGCGGTAACGGACAAGATAAAATTAAACAGCTTCAATGACTAAACATAAGACGATAAAAATCCTTTCTAATAAGACCAAATTTGCTAAATTCCGTTCACGGAAAGCGGAATAATTTAATTTTAAAGAAGAATTTTTTACCATTTATAGGTTTCTACTTTTTTAATTTGTTGTCAAGAATGTATGTTTCCTTTTAATATTTTCGAGAAAAAAAATGTGAACAGCGCCCTCTAGCATGCACGTTACTTATTAGATTGGTTCCAATTGGTAAGCATCAGATTGGAGGAGTAATGCTGTTTTCAACGTGATCAAGTTTGCAAAATTCGGTTCAATAGAACCGGAATTATAAGCGTTCCTTCAATACAAAGTTTCCCCTACTCCTCTTCCCTTATTTGACAAAATACAAAATAGCTGACTGATGTAAGAATTTTTGGTGATCAGTTACGCCCTCTAGCGGTCATCCTACGATTTTCTAAATAATTTCCAAATGTTTCTCGAGGTCATTTTAGCCAGCAATATTTTTTCCCAAAGCTATACTGTAAATCGTTCCTGAGATATGGCCGAGCGACATTCTTAGTTGGCCACCCGGTGAGATGAAAAATCTGGAATAGTTAGCATAAACATATACAGGGTGTTCCGTTTGAAATAAACGAGTTTTAGTCGTTTAAAGGTATTTAATTTTGAGTTCGATTTTATTGAACACCCAGTATAATATAATATCAATGTTTAGTATGGAAAATAAAGCTTAAAGTATCATTATAATAATACCCACGATTTGTTTCAAAACGATTATTAGGAAAGGCTAGATTTATTTTTTAAG
This sequence comes from Holotrichia oblita, assembly GCA_023690525.1. Lineage (NCBI taxonomy): Eukaryota > Metazoa > Arthropoda > Insecta > Coleoptera > Scarabaeidae > Holotrichia > Holotrichia oblita. Next base: position 24,951,891 of record CM043023.1, read on the forward strand.
TACTCTGTGGAAATGCATTTTTTTCGCTTTTCGAAGCGGAATATCTCGAAAACTGTTGCGTTTTAGGGCAGAGTATATTAATTAAAATTACCTTATATTACATCAAGGAATTCAAAAATGCAATAATATATAGGGTGTTCCATTTAAATAAACAAAATAACCTGTCGTACAGACAAAATTGAACACCCTGTATATAAGAAAATATTTTCTTGTTATAGAGAAGTTCATTCTAGACATCTTTTACTCAGAACATTTTTCGATAAAATAAATAGCAAAGCCACAATCAGCCGATCCCAGGAAGATATACAGGGTGTTTCATAATATATGCGCAGGTCTTCAGGATTTGATAGCTTCTCAAAAAATTTGAAAAAAAGTTTCTATTAACTTACCGTCTAAAATGCACCATTTTCGAGATACAGGGTGTTAAAATTGAATTAAAAAAAATCGTTTTTTTTTTAATATCTCCGGAACCGTTTATCGTAAAGAAAACAGCTTTTGTAAACATTTTCTATTCATAATAAGCCAAGTTTAAGTCATAATTGGTGAAGATTTTGCCATATTATCATATAATTTTGACGTTTAAACGTAAATTTATCACTCCGCGGACTTTATCGATCTTCCTCTAATTTTTAGGAACTTTCCTCCTGACGCCCTCCCACGATCTAAGCCTGGATAAAGCGGCCGGTTAACCGGAAGTGAAAAATTCGTTTTAAAATCTACTTTTGTAAATACAGACTGTCCAGGTCCAGTCTCTAACGCTCTTTGATCAGTACATTTTCTATCATAAAAATATTTATTTGCTCTTCTTCTTTTTTCTATTGATTCACATCAACATCTTTGACAATTTCTTGCATACAACACATCCGACCAAAATTAAGATAAAAAATTAATTAACTTAAGACTTACCACTGAAGTGTATCGGAATAAGCTAGCTCTAATATCATCTTCGGGTAGATCTAGTGGCACCTCGTTCACGAGTAAGGAGAACGTTTTTTGCGGTCTGCATGGTATGGCGACCTTTCGATACAACCGTCCTCCGGTTACCTGGAAAGAATACTAAACATATATCAAAATATTAAGTCCTCAAGACGAGATAATCGGGATTATATCTACCTTGTGGAATCCTTTCCTGTAGACCTGCTGGTAATCTTCGGGTTCGGAAAATTTGAACAGGATACCGGTGGCCGTTTTGGTCAAGCTGAAGCTTCCTTTGAAGTTTAATTTGTCGCAGATGTTCGCCGCTTTATCCAGGCTTAGATCGTGGGAGGGCGTCAGGAGGAAAGCTCCTAAAAATTAGAGGAACATCGATAAAATTCACGATATCGATAATATAAATAATCAACATCATATAATAGTACCATCACTTACGACTATAACTGTCAGGAAAACGCTTCGCGTCATAGTCATAGAGGAAAAATCTGCAATAGTTAGCATAAAAATATACAGGGTGTTCCATTGACCATGTTTGAAGATATTTAATTTCGAGTTCGAATATTAAACACCCAGTATATAAGAAAATATTTTCTTGCTATAGAGAACTTTATTCGAGACATCTTTCACTAAGAACATTTTTCGATAAAATAAATAGGAAAGCCACAATTAGCCGATGCCAGAAAGATGCCACACCCTGTATATAATTCAGTTGTTAATATGTTGTTGATAAGTTGACAAGTTTGTACTGACATAATTATGTAGCAGTAGTTGTGTGCATTAAAAGAAACTGTTGTGTTAAAAATACTAAATACTAAAATTCTAGCAGATCTGTCATATGGAATGTCAATCGTCGCTGTCACTTTGACAGATAATGTCAAAAATGCGTCAATTTCACCCAAATTTCGTTAGAAACGTCAAAATAATCGTGGAAATTGTTTTAACCGCAAGTTTGCGATCGAAAACCGTCAAAATATCACAATTTTTACGTTTTGTTGGGGGAGGTGGCTTTTTTTACGATACTACCCCCCACCACCTTGTAGAATAAGCGAAGAAAGTGTCGAATTATAATTAATTAATATTTTACCGGCACACACAGACCGTTGTTTTAATTGTTGCCATGGATACGGATATGTTATTTGCGAACTGTCAATTTGTTGAGACATTTTATCGAAATTGACAGTTCGATATAGCGAACGGAGTGGGTGAGTGGGATATTTTAAAATGTTGCGTAATAATCTCGGCTAGATGTAGATGGCGTTCGGATCGATAACGACAAAAAAAAAATTGATAATTATCGGAATGATTCGCGATCTGTCGTATGGAATGTCAGTCATTGACAGATAATATAAATTATTTGATGTTTACGTCGTTTTAGTAAAAAATTTCGTTTAAAACGTCAAAATGATCGGGAATTATTTTTCGACGACAAGAAACTGTCAAAATGTCAAATTTTTAGTTTTTGTTTGGGGTGACGTCGAACTGTCAATTTGTTGTGACATTTCTGAGGATGAGTAGGATGTTTTAAAATGTTGCGTAATAATCTTATCAAGATATAGACGGCGTTGGGATCGATAATCGTCAGTGATTGATAATTTTATTCTATTCTTCTTCAGATCGGCGATATTTTTCATTATTGAGGTTATCCCGATTGAAATAATCATACAATTAAGGGGCGTCTTGCAGTAATGAAAAGGGATCGAAGTTGATATCTTGGCCTCTTTCGAAATCTCCCGCAGAAATTGCTTTCAAAAAAATTGTCCGGTCAATTTGACGTTTGACGGAATTGACACATCGGAAACCAGTCTTTAAGTTTTGTTAGGTTATCATGCGATGCAAATATTGTCGGGATGCAGGAGCGAGAAAAACAGCTTTCAAGTCCATCGTTGTCATTTTTTCCTGTCAAATGTCAAATTAAATGCTTCGACAGTTGAATTTATAAGAAAGATTGATAGAATTTATAAAAAAATATTCGATTACAAATCAAAAACCTATTGATATTAACTTCTGGCTAGAACCAAGTAGACATTTAATCGAAATTGACAGTTCGGAGTCAGTAGGACGTTTTAAGATGTTGCGTAATGATCTTATCGAGATATAGATGGCGTTGGAATCGATAATCGTCTAACGACATTAAATGCAGTTTCTCAATGCGATTGTTCGCTGTTTATCTTTAAAAGTAAACGAAAAAGTGATTGATAATTTTATTCTTCTTATTTATTATCGATCTGACGTATGGAATGTCAATTATCGCTGTCACATTGATAGATAATACAAATATATTCATCTACGATGCGTTGATTGCGTCAAAATTTCGTTAAAAACGTCAAAATGATTGGGGGGAAAAAATTTAACCGCAAAAAACTGTCGAAATGTCAAATTTTTAATTTTTGTTTGAGGGCGATGGAGAGGGGGAGGGTGGCGGCTTTTTTTAATGATACCTTTCCGCCTATTAAATCCTATTAAGAGAAGAACAAATGAGCGAAACCGAACTGTCAAATTATAATTAATTAATATTTTAGTGAGGGCACGATTTGGAACGTTTTGTATTTTATAATAATTTTGCAATAATTCAGACCGTTGCGTTTATGGTTGCCATGGATACATATATGTTATTTATGAACTGTCAGTTTGATGACATTTTGCGAACTGAATCGATCGATTTTGTAGGAATGAATTGAAAATTTTACACTAAACTAAAGTCTTATAAAATTTTCATTTCATGCGTCCACCAACTTCGCGAATAATTTTTTTTTTGCTCTGCGGATTTTTTTGTAACACCCTGTATATTTATATACATATCTATGCTCACGATTTGCTTACCTTTCGTTAAGAATCTAGCGTCGCTTAAATCACTATTCGTATCGTCGATTTCACCACCCATAATTTCACTAACCATATATGACATTCTGCTTTAAAAGACGTAGATCGTAACACTCGGGAATCGTGCACTAAATCCAAGCTTTATATATTGATTACGCGAGTCCCACCTACGACCATCATCGAATATAGGTTAGTCTTTATAACTTACCAATCTACCTTTCAATGCTTAGGATAATTATATCAATTAAGGTTTTTAAAACATATTACTTCCTTGGTCTCGTATATCATTCCAGATCCGTCGTCTTCGTCTCTGTTTACCCGGCTCCTATTGTCTAATCTGAAGGTTACACAAAATTTACAGTGTTGTACACGTGCATGCGACCGCACGATTTCTATCGAACTTCATATAAATTATTATTATTATTATTTAATTTTATTTAAATAAATTTAATTTAAATGAATTTTTACATAAAAATAAACGAGAGATGGGATTATATCTCGTGCACGATAATCTTGGAAAACCCCCGTATATCGATGGTGACGCAACTAATAAAACTGTTTTAGATGAGATTATAAAATAAAATTCGATAATTGCTCGTTTAACCGTTCTGTTCTAGACTATTTGGGGCCGTTTCGTATTTCTCTCCTTTCAATCTCCCTGGCTTAATTGAACCTCTTCCTTAAAGAGATCTTTATAGATTGTCAAGGTTCTAACATTGAAAAATAATTTATATGTAATAAAATTTTGTTGTAATTAAGGGGACCTACGCGTTTTATTTTGATTGAGACGTAAAACGCCGCGATTAAACGCCCAATTAAAAAAAATCTGTAATTTTCGTCTTGGTATTTTGACGTTTTCCACCACAACCACAACTACAAATTACAACAAAGAAAAATATTTTTCATTATTGACGTTAGTTTTGTCAAAAAAATGACAGATTGAAGTGTCTAACTGTCTAACTATGGAAACCATAGATATGTTATTTGTGAACTGTCAATTTGTTGAGACATTTGATCAAAATTGACAGTTCGATATAGTGAAAGGGGTGAGAAGGATGTTTTAAAATGTTGCGTAATAATCTCGGTTAGATGTAGATGGCGTTCGGATCGATAACGACAAAAAAAAATTGATAATTATCAGAATGATTAGGGATCTGTCATATGGAATGTCAGTCATTGACAGATAATATAAATTACTTGATGTTTACGTCGTTTTAGTAAAAAATTTCGTTTAAAACATCAAAATGATCGGGAATTATTTTTCGACGACAAGAAACTGTCGAAATGTCAAATTTTTAGTTTTTGTTCGGGGTGATGTCGAACTGTCAATTTGTTGAGAGATTTGATCGAAATTGACGGTTCGATATTCGTAGGATGAACGGGGCGAGTAGGATGTTTTAAAACGTTGCGTAATAATCTTATCGAGATATAGATGGCGTTGGGATCGATAATCGTCATTTATTATCGATTTGACGTATGGAATGTCAATCGTCGCTGTCACATTGACAGATAATACAAATGTGTTCGTCAAGATGCATTGATTGCGTCAAAAATTCGTTAAAAAACGTCAAAATTATCGGGGATTATTTTTGTTGACGGCAAGAAACTGTCGAAATGTCAAATTTTTTATTTTTATTTGAGGGGGAGAGGAAGGGGGCTTTTTTCTCCTAAAAACTTGTTCGAATTGTCATCCTTGGCGATATATTTTACTATTGAGGTTAGCTGTCAAAAAATGACAGATTGAAGTGTCTAACCGTGTAACTATGGAAACCAAAAGCCCGGTTGAAATAATCATACAATTAAGGCGTCTTACAGTAATGAAAAAGGATCGAAGTTGATATCGTGGCCTATTTCGAAATCTCCTGCAGACAACTTTGGTGAAATCGCTGTCAAAAAAAATTGTCCGATCGTTTTGACGTTTAGCGAAATTTTGACGGAATTGACACATCGTGAACCAGTCTTTAAGTTTTGTTACTTATAGGTTGCCATGCGATGCAAATATCAATCTGTCAATTCGATAACGATGATTGAATTGTCGGGGTGCAGTAGCGAAAAAAAAAACTTTGTCCATGGTTGTCATTTTTTTCCTGTCAAATGTCAAATTAAATGCTTCGGCAGTTGAATTTATAAGAAAGATCGATAGATGGGGCAACAATTCCAGGAATTATCAGGATTTTGTTGATGATGTCTCCTCACTTGTGTCCGGACTTTTATCAATTATGTTCAAATTCAACTAGTTTGCGGTTTCGATCTGCTTTCTATGGAAGTGAATTGCAGTACTGTCTGTTCCTTTAATTCTTAGAGATCTATGTTAAGATCATTAAGCAACAAATCACTCAATCTTTCTTCCAAATTTCAAATTGAAAACTCATTTCCATTATTGGATTGAGCTGCTTCGCTTCTTAATAACATCTTGGTAAGATCAACATGCATGGGTGTAATTAAATGAAGCTTAAAAGCTCTGAAAGCATTACAAAATATACTTTCAATATACTAACAATCCAAAACCACGTTAGAAACCATTTTTTCCAATTTAAATGAAACTAAATCATGAAAAGTATCACCAGATTTTTAGGCATACGTGGAGAGGGTCGAGGGGAACCGGCTTCAAAATTTTGGACTATGTAATAGGGGCTTCCCACCTCCCACATTTCTTAATTTCTCAAGAAGAAAGAGACCGTCATTATTAATATCAATTTTTGAACTTAAAACGATCATCTGCTGTACCGACTTGTGTTGTGTACGGCCTTGTTCCCATCTTGTTCACTAGAGGGCATAAGGTTGCAATTAGTCCATCACTGAAGTATTATACAGTTAAAGTTGAGAGGTGAGAGGCGATGAAATTAGATCTTGCATTAGGAGTTGCGCTGACGAGACCTAGAAGGTCGAAGCCACGTAGTCCGTTGCTAATGTTAGATCTATTGCAGGCATTTTTTTGTGCTTTTTATATTCGCATTTCTCGATGTTTTTATATTAAAAAGATCATCAGTTTAATTAAAAAAAAAAGAATTCTTTGAAACTCAAACTTTCTCATCACTTTCCTCGATTTCAGTTGCATTATTTTGATTCGAGGTTTTGCAGTTGCTTTCTTACGATATTTCAAGTATTCCAAAAACGGTTTCTTCTTCCCCATAATTTGTGAATTATTACAATCGTACAATAACATAAAAATACGCCCTCGTATGTTCGACATTATTATGACATTTTTTCCAAGACCTGCACAGAAAACGCATCCACGTCATTTTAGAACAATAAAACTCGATGCAATGATCCGTTTTGCTTTCAATATTCTGAAGGGGAATTAAATTCTGCATCGAATTGTATTAGCACTTCCTATACCTATATCTGTAATAATTTTTGAGTTATTGTTTGTTCTTAGTGTTCTTAATAGCAAGCCATGGAAATGACAACAAACGTTTTTATTAGCAACTGTCAATATCACCTGTCAAGTCAGGTTTCGTTGTATTTTTTTAATTTATTTTATATTCATGAAGCAATATCCCTCTTTTGATTCTTGATTGCTCTTCCTTGATATATTTTTTAAATAGGTTAAATAGGTTAAAAAAAAACAATTAATTTTGACATATGTCACGTGATCACATCACATAATATAGCGGCAATTTTGAAACAAAAAAAATTATGTCGAATTGATAAGTCATTTTTTTGCCTGTTCAATCACGCGACTCATGTTGTTAACATTGCATCGTAATTTGGTAAAAACAGCGAGGTTATGTTACAACCTGACAACTTTCGACTGACACATTTGACATTTCACGACGATCGACGTGAATGGGTAGTCGGGAATGCTCTGCTCTAATAGAGTCTGATAGGAGATCCCGAAGAAGTTGACAACATGGACGGCAGACACGGTTAGCTTAAAAAAAAAAGCAATTTTGACATATGTCACGTGATCGGGTCAATGATATAGCGACAATTTTGCCGCTTCTTTTTGGTATTAACTAACTGTTAGGAATCGTAATAAGGTTATTTTATCGGTTAGATAGAATCGATCAAAAAATATTTACGATTTTGACGTGATCACTTGACATATGTCAAAAAAATGTCAATGTATTGGTGATTATAACATCTGTTAAAAAAGACGATCAAAGTGATGCCCGTCTATAAATTAGATCGCAAAAATTGTGGTCAAACTAAACTATATTTAAAGAAACTGCTTTGTTTAAGCTCTAGATTTTTTTTAAAGGTGCATCGTGAACGTCCCTTTATTAATAATTAATTTTTTTTCTTTTATAGTTTCGAATGAGTTCTGTGACATTTTTTGTTTTCTAATCTCTCGTGTAACAAAATATTCATCATTGATTATTCGGATCATTTTAAGTGGTTATTTTTAGCGAAGTCTGCGGAGAAAAAAAAGTGCCTCTAGGGTGTACGTTGTGTGCATACAACGCCACATCATACCATTTTAAAGATACAAGTTATTAATAAACTGTGTACTCATTTCGTTCATTAAAGTCGAATTTTCTCGACTTTACATCACAGGATATGTATTTTAGCAATTTTTCATTTTTTTTTCGTCCCCCGCTTATAATATACCTGTCAAAATTGACAAGAAAGGAACCCCATCTCAGAGAGAGAGAGAGAGAGAGAGAGAGCTCAATTTCCTGCAATTACAACGACAATACTCGAAACATTTTCATCGCGATGCACTTAATACTAATAATAGTAAGACGATTTGTCATCGTGGAGAGTATCCTTGCAATAGGAAATTACACGCTCGATTTTAATTATGTTACTCGCACCTTGCCGCCGCTATTTGAAAGTGGTGACCTAGTAGTAATAGGGCGTTATTTTGAACGATGATTTTTCGCTGACGTTGACTTAGAGAGAAGACCATCATCGTCTAGGACCAAGCCCTTTCAATTAGCTAATGTAATGGGAGCGGCCCCGGTACACGTTGAAAATTGTCCAGGAAAAGGTGTGGTCCTTGAATAGCGCACAACACAACGGTGGTTCGTTCTATCCATACGCTGGATGAAGGTGTGACACCCCTCTAACCCCCCTCCTCCTCTTCCAACCCATCGCCCTCTTTTCCCCCGCGGATTCGTCAAATGTCATGCTATTCTGGGTTCTGGATTTAAAATGGAACGAGCGTTAATATCACACTATATCGAGTATGAACAATGAAATTAAAAAAAAAAAAATCTACAATTTTACAGGATCTCAGTTATCCTGTGATATATCGTTTCTCTATTTTTGTAATATCCTGATGGAAGTAAATTAGCAAGACAGGAAAGAAGGGAGGTATCGGGATAGTTCCTTTTCCTACCTCGACCAGTTTGAGATGAGGGGTCAGATTTTGTCCTTCCCTAACAGTTTGCTACGAAGGCAGAAGCCAACACTGATGTGTTAATGGTTAACAATGTAGGACTCCAAAATAGCACTGATGGGAACCTTCAAAAACGGCAATACTTTATAAAGCTTGTCGTACTCAACTTCATCCTTTTTAGGGCATTACAGCATTATTGTTCAAGTGCAAGTGACAGAAGGGCGAGCTGTGGAAGCCCATCACAATCAAAATTCCCTATGTGTGCCTTCAATTCATCCAAAGATAAATTTAGAATCTGATTTTTCTAGATAGAATACGAGTTAGAGAAATATAGGTGTCAAAAGAGTCGGGAATATTTGGAGGGTTTGTCGAAATCGGTCTGGAGTCTTGGAAGTTCTCGTTAAATCAAACGTTTCATTTTATCAGACGAAGCAGAACTTGTTTCATCATCTTTATCCTCATCGCTAAAATTTGCTCTTGCAGTTAGTGCATTATTGTCATCGTCAGTAGGTAATCCGTGGGCGTTTTAATACGTCCTCGTGGACACCCCCTGTATCCAAATTGTTATGATTACGACAGTTTGACAGGTTTTAGCTGTCAAAATACAGCTTATACAGGGAGGAAGATCCTACGCATCTTCATCGCCTTCGACATCTGAATTCACAGCCATCTCATCCGTGATTTCGTTTAACAAATAAGCAACATCTTCCGGATATTGTCTAGATTGTAGAATTTTTTCTTATCCATTCTATAAAATAAAAAAAAAATCACATAAGAGTAAGGAGTTTTCAAAAACATTTCTTTTCACATAATACAAATTATTATTAAATATATCTGTCATAATTCTAGGTAGCACAGTGACGACACTGTTACGTCATGATTTGGTTATCGGTTAAGCCCTTATAACTTTAAATATGACGTCTAAATGACGGTAGGATCACGCGATTATGTCACAGAACAGTTAAGTGGAAATTAGACGTCTTATAGACGTGTTCAGAATGACGTTATTTCGCTGTCTGATTGCAAAATCAAAAAATTATTATTTTCAAATTTGAGCTCCAATACACATTGACTTAACCTTTAAACTTCCGTAAATCAACCAAATGTGTTGTGACGTCAAAAAGACGACATTATTTCGTCTAAAAAGTTTCGGCATTTTTTCGTCGCCGAAGTGACGTCATTATACCGTAACATTTTGGTGCTCTGACGTCTTTTTGGGAAAAATGCCTAATTAATAACGTCGATGCGACGTTAGCGTACTATCTGGCTTCCTATTATTATTACGTAGCCTACTTTGTGCAAATTGAAGTGGTCTGTTTCGACAATTAATATTAATTGATACTTATTGCACGGTTGCTCTTTTAAATGGTTATAATTTGGTCCTGCTAAAATCACACATTTTATTTTAGACTCCCAAACTCTTCCAAGTGGAGTCGACAAAATGAATGCGTTCTGCTACTTACAGGTGAAATTAAAACAGTATGAATGTCAAATTGGCTGAGCAGGTATTAAGCGGAAGCGTAGCAGATGCTTTGAAAAATTTAAAACGCCGTATGTCTCAGGGTATTCAAGGACAGCAAAACTAAACGTTACAATTTAAAAAAAAGGAGTCTTTAAGGGAGCTCGCACACTGAGGCGCGGCGAAGCGAATTTATTACGCAAGAGAAAAACGCACGTTGTCAAATCGGTACCCGCACAGTGATGCGTCGCGCGGAGAAGCGAAGCGAAGAGCCGTCGCGAGGAAAGTTTTCAGAGCAACCAGTCGAATCGTATCTCGCGCCGCTTCTCTTCGCCTCGCCTCAGTGTGCGGTACATAGAAACGGGAAGCGCCAAATCTTTAGGTTTTCGTTACTTATCGCATACTTTCGTTTTCCTATAAGACGCCAGTAGGCTGTGAGAAGCCAGGTAGATTCGTCTATCTCGTTTCGCTTCGCTTCGCCTTAATGTGCGGACTTCGCTCGCGCGAAATGTGTTTAGATCTCCCCACCACCTACGCAACGAACACCTTCCATGTAATAGAATCATGTTCCGGGTTTCACCGTGTCATCGCAATTCCAATCGACGTTTCGCTCACTATTCTACCAGCTTCTTCAGGATCTGCTATCAGAGTCAGCGGAAGCCAACAGTTGAGGGTGGCCACGTAGAGCAATGTGGTATGATTGGTGGATTGATAAATTTGCTAAAAACAGCGAGGTTTAGGGTACGATCTGACAACTCTTGATACGACTTACGATCATAATCGAATACACGACGAACCCTGGAAGAAGATTCTGTTACAAGTGACACCGGCCGTGAAAGCCTGCGAAATTATCAAATTTCACATTTGACATATGTCAAAATCAAATTTTGACATATGTCACGTGATCGCGTCAATGATATAGCGATTTATATTGACTTTAAGCTGTGATAAATGCTATGTCGGTCAAACTAAACAATATTTAAAGAAACTTCTTTGTCTAAGCACTTTAAAGATAGATATTAATTCGATTTTATTTTAATACAATCATAATTGGATTATATAAAAAGGGAGGAATCTAATCAATTTATACGGAAGCAGGATTTTTAATTTTAAAAAGAAATTAGAAATAATTTTATTAAGGGAGTCTTCTATACAGACACCTTATTTCCAATCGCCAATCTCACACCGTATGTGAGAAATAATTGCGCAATATCAACGTTATTCTGACTCTAGAGATAGTTAACCTTTCATATTAACCTCTTTCTTTCGCCATTTAACAAAGTCTTAGATCGGGAACGGAGTTGAATTAGATCGTTATATCATCGCTAACTAGAATCGCATGAATGTACGAAATGTGGTAGAATTTTTTTTTTTAGAAAGAACATCCTTTTAATGCCCTCGGGAATGGCCGACGAAAACGTTTGTGAGCATAATATATATAAACAGCTGTATGCAGGTGCTTATACCATCTGCAAAATATGGCCCAGCTGTTTCCTCAAGTTCTATCGCTGCGTATCGAGTACACGAGTATATTTAAAGCGTATACACCGTGCGCCTATAAAAACAAAAAAGGACGAGGTAGAAATTAATAAGGGTATATTCGCTAGACGGGAAACTGTTTAAAATGAAAACTAAATATCGTATAATATACAGTCCGATCTCTTTCTAACACGAACCGGTACACTTTGTTGCAGAAAAAATCGGACAACTTCACTTCAGCCGCCTAATTAAAATGGAATTATTTCAACGACATCTATTATTTAGTTGTCCAAATAGAGCTTGTTAAAGTAGCGATAATTGTGTGTAATTTATGGATAATTTATATCTTTTTGACATATGTCACTTGATCACGTCAAAATCGATTTCACCTATTCTATCTTATCAATTAAATGAGCTTATTAGGATTCTTAACAGTAATTTAAGACCTAAAAGAAGCAGTAAATTCGTGATAATGTTTTTTTTTTTTCAAAATTGTCGCTATGTCATTGACGCGATCACGTGAGATATGTCAAAATTGATTTTTTTTAGCTAACTATGATAAAAAAATTTCCAAACAGGAAGGTAACTTCGTTGTTTTTAGCAAATTTAGATCGTTCTGCCTGGATATAGCAACGACATCTATTATTTAGTTGTTCAAATAGAGCTAGTTAAGGTATAGTTGCGTTCAGCAATTTCTTGCGAGGATGTGAAATTCTCGGCTGTCGATCGTCATCAAATGTGTCAATCAAAACTTGTCAGATTATAACCTAACCTATCTTACCGAATTAAATGAGCTTATTAGGATTACTCAGTTAGTTAAGACCTAAAAGAAGCAGCGTTTCTCTGTCAATTTCTACCAATCACAGGTTAATGCTACCTACGTAGCGAAAAAAGCGCTCTTCGATCTGTCATTCGAATCGTCGATCGTCGCTGTCACATTGACAGATGAATTGACGTCCAGCCTTCAGATCTTAAAGATCGATCCACGATATTCGAATTAAATCGAGATCTCGTTAAACGTCAATATGACAGGGACGAATTTTATCGATCACGACTGTACATGCATCATTTTTATTTAAATTAAAAATTCTTAACGGTTGATGTGACATCATTCGTTCGGATCTCTCACGTTATGTCAAGCTTCTTATTGTCATAGATGTCATAATTACTTCGTATAGTAGCGTTGTACTGTCATTTATGACAGGAGCTGTCATAAAAGCGCTGCGACTCATTCTCGGTTGTGATTGGGTCAAAATTTAATTTTCTACCAATCACAGGTTAGAGCTACCAACGTAGCGAAAACGATTTTGTCCTGCTGATCGGGCAGAATTCTAAATATCTCGAAAACATAATTTTTTTTATGCACAAAAAATGCGGCTAAAACGCTTTTCGATCTATCATTCGAATCGTCGATAGTGGCTGTCACATTGACAGATAAATTGACGTCCAACCTTCAGATCTTAAAGATCGATCCACGATATTCGAATTAAATCGAGATCTCGTTAAACGTCAAAATGACGGGGACGAATTTTATGGACCACGCCTGTACAATGCACCATTTTTATTTAAATTAAAAATTCTTAACGGTTGATGTGACATCATTCGTTCGGATCTCTCACGTTATGTCAAGCTTCTTATTGTCATAGATTTCATAATTACTTCGTGTAGTAGCGTTGTACTGTCATTTATGACAGGAGCTGTCAGAAAATCGCTGCGACTCATTCTCGGTTGTGATTGGGTCAAAATTTAATTTTCTACCAATCACAGGTTAGAGCTACCAACGTAGCGAAAACGATTTTGTCCTGCTGATTGGACCGAATTTTAAATATTTCGAAAATATAATTTTCTTTTGCACAAAAAATGCGGTTAAAACGCTTTTCGATCTATCTATCATTCGAATCGTCGATAGTGGATGTCATATTGACAGATGAATTGACGTCCAACCTTCAGATCCTAAAGATCGATCCACGATATTCGAATTAAATCGAGATCTCGTTAAACGTCAAGATGACAGGGACGAATTTTATCGATCACGACTGTACATGCACCATTTTTATTTAAATTAAAAATCCTTAGCGGTTGATGTGACATCATTCGTTCGGATCTCTCACGTTATGTCAAGCTTCTTATTGTCATAGATGTCATAATTACTTCGTGTAGTAGCGTTGTACTGTCATTTATGACAGGAGTTGTCAGAAAAGCGCTGCGACTCATTCTCGGTTGTGATTGGGTCAAAATTTAATTTTCTACCAATCGCAGGTTAGAGCTACCAACGTAGCGAAAACGATTTTGTCCTGCTGATCGGACAGAATTCTAAATATCTCGAAAATATAATTTTTTTTTTGCACAAAAAATGCGGTTAAAACGCTTTTCGATCTATCTATCATTCGAATCGTCGATAGTGGATGTCACATTGACAGATAAATTGACGTCCAACCTTCAGATCTTAAAGATCGATCCACGATATTCGAATTAAATCGAGATCACGTTAAACGTCAAGATGACAGGGACGAATTTTATCGACCACGACAGTACATGCACTATTTTTATTTAAATTAAAAATCCTTAACGGTTGATGTGACATCATTCGTTCGGATCTCTCACGTTATGTCAAGCTTCTTATTGTTATAGATGTCATAATTACTTCGTGTAGTAGCGTTGTACTGTCATTTATGACAGGGGCTGTCAGAAAAGCGTTGTGTCTCATTCTCGGTTGTGATTGGGTCAAAATTTAATTTTCTATCAATCGCAGGTTAGTGCTATCAACGTAGCGAAAACGATTTGGTCCTGCTGATTGGACAGAATTTTAAATATCTCGAAAATATAATTTTCTTTTGCACAAAAAATGCGGTTAAAACACTTTTCGATCTATCTATCATTCGAATCGTCGATAGTGGATGTCATATTGACAGATGAATTGACGTCCAACCTTCAGATCTTAAAGATCGAATCACGATATTCGAATTAAATCGAGATCTCGTTAAACGTCAAAATGACGGGGACGAATTTTATCGATCACGACTGTACATGCACCATTTTTATTTAAATTAAACATTCTTAGCGGTTGATGTGACATCATTCGTTCGGATCTCTCACGTTATGTCAAGCTTCTTATTGTCATAGATGTCATAATTACTTCGTGTAGTAGCGTTGTACTGTCATTTATGACAGGAGCTGTCAGAAAAGCGCTGCGACTCATTCTCGGTTGTGATTGAGTCAAAATTTAATTTTCTACCAATCACAGGCTAGAGATACCAACGTAGCGAAAACGATTTTGTCCTGCTGATCGGACAGAATTCTAAATATCTCGAAAATATAATTTTTTTTTGCACAAAAAATGCGGTTAAAACGCTTTTCGATCTATCTATCATTCGAATCGTCGATAGTGGATGTCATATTGACAGATGAATTGACGCTCAAGCTTCAGATCTTAAAGATCGATCCACGATATTCGAATTAAATCGAGATCTCGTTAAACGTCAAGATGACAGGGATGAATTTTATCGACCACGACTGTACATGCACCATTTTTATTTAAATTAAAAATCCTTAACGGTTGATGTAACATCATTCGTTCGGATCTCTCACGTTATGTCAAGCTTCTTATTATAGATGTCATAATTACTTCGTGTAGTAGCGTTGTACTGTCATTTATGACAGGAGCTGTCAGAAAAGCGTTGTGTCTCATTCTCGGTTGTGATTGGGTCAAAATTTAATTTTCTACCAATCGCAGGTTAGAGCTACCAACGTAGCTGCTGATTAGGCAGAATTCTAAATATCTCGAAAATATAATTTTTTTTTGCACAAAAAATGCGGTTAAAACACTCTTCGATCTGTCATTCGAATCGTCGATAGTGGCTGTCACATTGACAGATGAATTGACGTCCAACCTTCAGATCTTAAAGATTCATCCACGATATTCGAATTAAATCGAGATCTCGTTAAACGTCAAGATGACAGAGACAAATTTTATCGACCAAGACTGTACATGCACCATTTTTATTTAAATTAAAAATCCTTAACGGTTGATGTGACATAATTCGTTCATAATTACTTCGTATAGTAGCGTTGTACTGTCATTTATGACAGGAGCTGTCAGAAAAGTGTTGTGTCTCATTATCGGTTGTGATTGGGTCAAAATTTAATTTTCTACCAATCACAGGCTAGAGCTACCAACGTAGCGAAAACGATTTTGCGCTGCTGATTAGGCAGAATTCTAAATATTTTTCTTTTATGCACAAAAAATGCGGCTAAAACGCTCTTCGATCTGTCATTCGAATCGTCGATAGTGGCTGTCACATTGACAGATGAATTGACGTCCAACCTTCAGATCTTAAAGATTCATCCACGATATTCGAATTAAATCGAGATCTCGTTAAACGTCAAGATGACAGAGACAAATTTTATCGACCAAGACTGTACATGCACCATTTTTATTTAAATTAAAAATCCTTAACGGTTGATGTGACATCATTCGTTCATAATTACTTCGTATAGTAGCGTTGTACTGTCATTTATGACAGGAGCTGTCAGAAAAGCGTTGTGTCTCATTCTCGGTTGTGATTGGGTCAAAATTTAATTTTCTACCAATCACAGGCTAGAGTTACCAACGTAGCTGCTGATTTGGCAGAATTCTAAATATCTCGAAAATATAATTTTTTTTTGCACAAAAAATGAGGTTAAGACGCTCTTCGATCTGTCATTCGAATCGTCGATAGTGGCTGTCACATTGACAGATGAATTGACGTCCAACCTTCAGATCTTAAAGATTCATCCACGATATTCGAATTAAATCGAGATCTCGTTAAACGTCAAGATGACAGAGACAAATTTTATCGACCAAGACTGTACATGCACCATTTTTATTTAAATTAAAAATCCTTAACGGTTGATGTGACATAATTCGTTCATAATTACTTCGTATAGTAGCGTTGTACTGTCATTTATGACAGGAGCTGTCAGAAAAGCGTTGTGTCTCATTATCGGTTGTGATTGGGTCAAAATTTAATTTTCTACCAATCACAGGCTAGAGTTACCAACGTAGCTGCTGATTTGGCAGAATTCTAAATATCTCGAAAATATAATTTTTTTTTGCACAAAAAATGAGGTTAAGACGCTTTTCGATCTATCATTCGAATCGTCGATAGTGGCTGTCACATTGACAGATAAATTGACGTCCAACCTTCAGATCTTAAAGATCGATCCACGATATTCGAATTAAATCGAGATCTCGTTAAACGTCAAAATGACGGGGACGAATTTTATGGACCACGCCTGTACAATGCACCATTTTTATTTAAATTAAAAATTCTTAACGGTTGATGTGACATCATTCGTTCGGATCTCTCACGTTATGTCAAGCTTCTTATTGTCATAGATTTCATAATTACTTCGTGTAGTAGCGTTGTACTGTCATTTATGACAGGAGCTGTCAGAAAATCGCTGCGACTCATTCTCGGTTGTGATTGGGTCAAAATTTAATTTTCTACCAATCACAGGTTAGAGCTACCAACGTAGCGAAAACGATTTTGTCCTGCTGATTGGACCGAATTTTAAATATTTCGAAAATATAATTTTCTTTTGCACAAAAAATGCGGTTAAAACGCTTTTCGATCTATCTATCATTCGAATCGTCGATAGTGGATGTCATATTGACAGATGAATTGACGTCCAACCTTCAGATCCTAAAGATCGATCCACGATATTCGAATTAAATCGAGATCTCGTTAAACGTCAAGATGACAGGGACGAATTTTATCGATCACGACTGTACATGCACCATTTTTATTTAAATTAAAAATCCTTAGCGGTTGATGTGACATCATTCGTTCGGATCTCTCACGTTATGTCAAGCTTCTTATTGTCATAGATGTCATAATTACTTCGTGTAGTAGCGTTGTACTGTCATTTATGACAGGAGTTGTCAGAAAAAGCGCTGCGACTCATTCTCGGTTGTGATTGGGTCAAAATTTAATTTTCTACCAATCGCAGGTTAGAGCTACCAACGTAGCGAAAACGATTTTGTCCTGCTGATCGGACAGAATTCTAAATATCTCGAAAATATAATTTTTTTTGCACAAAAAAATGGTTAAAACGCTTTTCGATCTATCTATCATTCGAATCGTCGATAGTGGATGTCACATTGACAGATAAATTGACGTCCAACCTTCAGATCTTAAAGATCGATCCACGATATTCGAATTAAATCGAGATCACGTTAAACGTCAAGATGACAGGGACGAATTTTATCGACCACGACAGTACATGCACTATTTTTATTTAAATTAAAAAATCCTTAACGGTTGATGTGACATCATTCGTTCGGATCTCTCACGTTATGTCAAGCTTCTTATTGTTATAGATGTCATAATTACTTCGTGTAGTAGCGTTGTACTGTCATTTATGACAGGGGCTGTCAGAAAAGCGTTGTGTCTCATTCTCGGTTGTGATTGGGTCAAAATTTAATTTTCTATCAATCGCAGGTTAGTGCTATCAACGTAGCGAAAACGATTTGGTCCTGCTGATTGGACAGAATTTTAAATATCTCGAAAATATAATTTTCTTTTGCACAAAAAATGCGGTTAAAACACTTTTCGATCTATCTATCATTCGAATCGTCGATAGTGGATGTCATATTGACAGATGAATTGACGTCCAACCTTCAGATCTTAAAGATCGAATCACGATATTCGAATTAAATCGAGATCTCGTTAAACGTCAAAATGACGGGGACGAATTTTATCGATCACGACTGTACATGCACCATTTTTATTTAAATTAAACATTCTTAGCGGTTGATGTGACATCATTCGTTCGGATCTCTCACGTTATGTCAAGCTTCTTATTGTCATAGATGTCATAATTACTTCGTGTAGTAGCGTTGTACTGTCATTTATGACAGGAGCTGTCAGAAAAGCGCTGCGACTCATTCTCGGTTGTGATTGAGTCAAAATTTAATTTTCTACCAATCACAGGCTAGAGATACCAACGTAGCGAAAACGATTTTGTCCTGCTGATCGGACAGAATTCTAAATATCTCGAAAATATAATTTTTTTTGCACAAAAAATGCGGTTAAAACGCTTTTCGATCTATCTATCATTCGAATCGTCGATAGTGGATGTCATATTGACAGATGAATTGACGCTCAAGCTTCAGATCTTAAAGATCGATCCACGATATTCGAATTAAATCGAGATCTCGTTAAACGTCAAGATGACAGGGATGAATTTTATCGACCACGACTGTACATGCACCATTTTTATTTAAATTAAAAATCCTTAACGGTTGATGTAACATCATTCGTTCGGATCTCTCACGTTATGTCAAGCTTCTTATTATAGATGTCATAATTACTTCGTGTAGTAGCGTTGTACTGTCATTTATGACAGGAGCTGTCAGAAAAGCGTTGTGTCTCATTCTCGGTTGTGATTGGGTCAAAATTTAATTTTCTACCAATCGCAGGTTAGAGCTACCAACGTAGCTGCTGATTAGGCAGAATTCTAAATATCTCGAAAATATAATTTTTTTTTGCACAAAAAATGCGGTTAAAACACTCTTCGATCTGTCATTCGAATCGTCGATAGTGGCTGTCACATTGACAGATGAATTGACGTCCAACCTTCAGATCTTAAAGATTCATCCACGATATTCGAATTAAATCGAGATCTCGTTAAACGTCAAGATGACAGAGACAAATTTTATCGACCAAGACTGTACATGCACCATTTTTATTTAAATTAAAAATCCTTAACGGTTGATGTGACATAATTCGTTCATAATTACTTCGTATAGTAGCGTTGTACTGTCATTTATGACAGGAGCTGTCAGAAAAGTGTTGTGTCTCATTATCGGTTGTGATTGGGTCAAAATTTAATTTTCTACCAATCACAGGCTAGAGCTACCAACGTAGCGAAAACGATTTTGCGCTGCTGATTAGGCAGAATTCTAAATATTTTTCTTTTATGCACAAAAAATGCGGCTAAAACGCTCTTCGATCTGTCATTCGAATCGTCGATAGTGGCTGTCACATTGACAGATGAATTGACGTCCAACCTTCAGATCTTAAAGATTCATCCACGATATTCGAATTAAATCGAGATCTCGTTAAACGTCAAGATGACAGAGACAAATTTTATCGACCAAGACTGTACATGCACCATTTTTATTTAAATTAAAAATCCTTAACGGTTGATGTGACATCATTCGTTCATAATTACTTCGTATAGTAGCGTTGTACTGTCATTTATGACAGGAGCTGTCAGAAAAAGCGTTGTGTCTCATTCTCGGTTGTGATTGGGTCAAAATTTAATTTTCTACCAATCACAGGCTAGAGTTACCAACGTAGCTGCTGATTTGGCAGAATTCTAAATATCTCGAAAATATAATTTTTTTTTTGCACAAAAAATGAGGTTAAGACGCTCTTCGATCTGTCATTCGAATCGTCGATAGTGGCTGTCACATTGACAGATGAATTGACGTCCAACCTTCAGATCTTAAAGATTCATCCACGATATTCGAATTAAATCGAGATCTCGTTAAACGTCAAGATGACAGAGACAAATTTTATCGACCAAGACTGTACATGCACCATTTTTATTTAAATTAAAAATCCTTAACGGTTGATGTGACATAATTCGTTCATAATTACTTCGTATAGTAGCGTTGTACTGTCATTTATGACAGGAGCTGTCAGAAAAGCGTTGTGTCTCATTATCGGTTGTGATTGGGTCAAAATTTAATTTTCTACCAATCACAGGCTAGAGTTACCAACGTAGTTGCTGATTTGGCAGAATTCTAAATATCTCGAAAATATAATTTTTTTTGCACAAAAAATGCGGTTAAAACGCTCTTCGATCTGTCATTCGAATCGTCGATAGTGGCTGTCACATTGACAGATGAATTAACGTCCAACCTTCAGATCTTAAAGATCGATCCACGATATTCGAATTAAATCGAGATCTCGTTAAACGTCAAGATGACAGGGACGAATTTTATCGACCACGACTGTACATGCATCATTTTTATTTAAATTAAAAGCTTCAAGCATTCAAGCTTCTTATTGTCATAGATGTCATAATTACTTCGTATATATAGTAGCGTTGTACTGTCACTTATGACAGGAGCTGTCAACTGAGCTGCGAACGTAGCGAAAACGATTTGGCCAATAATCAAGTTTAGACTGTACTAATTGGTTATGGCTTTTTTTTACTATATAGAGGATGATCCCTTAAAGAACACTCAACTTTAATTATAGTTACTTGATTGCAGAATTGCGGTTGATCTGACATAATTCGTTCGGATCTGTTATAGTCTATTTTTAAAGTAGAGAGACGAATTTCTGAACATACCCCAAGCCCATCATCACCGTCAGCGTTTTGAAGGGGAAATATACGATCATAATACATTTATTGTAAACTTACTACTTCTGCAAAAATTACAGAAATGCAAATGTAATAAAAATATTTATCATAAACTTATGAGCTGCTCATAATTATTAGAAATAAATTCATATATCTCTGTACATTATGATGATGATGATATCGAACTACAATCAAAATCTTCACTGTCTCACTATCCTCTCCCAACTCTAATGTGGAATTAAGTAGCCAAGTACATAATAGCAGTTGCATTTTCCAAGGCGTCAAGTAATAATTTTATTGTTTCACTTCAGATAATTTAAATATTTTCTTTTTCGCGGCTACTTCATTTTTTATTTGGACCCAAACAAGCTCGATGGGATTCAGTTTGCAAGGAGGTAATCCCAACACAGTTTTATTTTGTGATTTTGCAGGAGTTCATCAAATTGTCATACTGTATTTCCTAGCTTGTTACCCAAATTTGATGTTGTGGTTTTTAAATTTTTCGACTATGATATGATGCATTATCTGTAACTATAACAGCATTGTCAGGTAAAATAGTTTAATGTTCGAGAGGATCATTCTTCAAAAACAGTAGCATTAATTTCATCATGATAATCAGTGGTTTTTTTTCCTTCAAACAATAATAAGCCATCTTTTACAAAAACATCACAACTTCTAATGTGTAACTAAATAAGACGACGTCCTTTTCTAGCAGGATTTTTTAATCCAGTATAATATACAGGTAGAATCTGTGGTAACCGAATGACAGGAGAACGCAGCCATGTTTCCCCACCATTTTCTCGGCAGACACCGATATAGACGTGTGACCAGTTGACAGTGACAGTAGAACTTCGACATATGCGTCAGCCAATTTCAATTCACAATCAATGAATAATAATTTAAGGTTAATCCAAATATGATTAAGTAGCCAGGCATTTTACGCAATTATGTTAAAGAAAATAATATGCTACGAGAGAAAATAAAAACTATTCTTCGATGAAATAACGATTATGCTCAATAATCGAATAATAAGTTAAAGATAGCGAATTCTCAAAAATAGAACAAAGACCTTCCTCTGGCAAATAAAAATAATTAGTCAGGATTCAAGAAAAAGAAATTAAATAAATAAATAATCAGATGTACACCTGATTATTGTACATTGATGGGTGATGAGGCCGAGCATTGGCGAAGGTTAAGCCTGTAATGCTCACTCATAGTAAAATAAAAAAATTAGGAAAAAAATTCTGTTTATTTATTACTTGACCTAATTATAGAAAATTACATAGGTATAAATTAAATAAATGGTTCAAAAATACCGCCTCCCTTAAATAAACAAAACCCTAAGCTATTGTAAAAGTTAGTTTTTACATTATACAGCATTTCTGGTGTGATATTATTAGAAGTATTTGTAATAGCATTTTTTAATTCCTCTATGGTATTTGGTCTGATATCTGCGTGCGCGTAAATGGACTCCTTTAAAATATCCCCAATAAAAAAAAAAAAATCTAAGGGAGACAAATCGGGCGAACGGGATGGCCACGATATTTCTTGCGAATAGGTTCCAATCCAACGATTTTGAAATACACGATTCAAAAAAGCCCGAGTGACTGCAGCGTTGTGGGTTGGGCAACCATCTTGTTGAAAGTAAATTCTTTGATGGTTAATGTCCGGTAGTTGTTCTATGATCGGCAAAACTTCATTTTCCAATAGAGCTAAATAACTAGCGCTAGTTAAATTGCCATTGATAAATATGGGACCTATAACCCGATTATTTAACAACCCAGCCCATACATTTACTTTCTGTTGATACTGGGTACGCGTGCTTATACTGCGAAATTCATTTCTTCTAGCCCAATACCTAACTATTGACGGGTTGTGGGATCTTACAATGGGAAATGATGACTCATCCGTAAATAAAATATTATTTAAAAAATCATCGTTGAGATTCACCATTTCCATCAACCTCTCGCAAAATTCCATTCGTCTAAATGCATCGTCGTGAAATAATTGCTGATGCTTAGACACCTTAAAACTGCTGTACGCATTACTTTTTAAAATGCGACTAACAGATGATGTTGATGTTCCCACATCATTTGCAATCTGTCGTAGCGATAAATTTGAATTATTTTCAATCGACGCACATACCAATAGCAATGTATCCGCAGATATTTTGCGTGTGGGATAGCTTTTTTTAAAATTTTTTACCATGCCAGTACGTTCAAATTTTCTAAGTAAGTAAAAAATCGTGGATACTGACGGAATAGACCTATCTGGATATTTAACGCTAAATAAATCGCGGACCTGCTGGAAACTATTACCAGCATAATGCCATTTTAGCAATTGAAGTTTTTCTTGCTCTGTGTATTTCGGCATTATTACATTAATATGCTAATAGAGAAACTGACAGGTGACAGACTGATGACATATATACGAGCGTATCGTTATGTAGGTATATCCATGAATATGTTTTCTACAATGGTAGTGGGAGTCGACCGCTTCCCCACCCATTTGGTTACCAGAGATTCAATCTGTATATATAATGAAATAACGGAGAAATAATAGAAACAATTTAACTAGATTTAACCTTAAATAGTGTCAGTTGAGAGAATCTGAGCCCAGATCGAATGAGAATTCACTGTCAGTGATTATAAAGAAGTTTCTTTAAATATTGTTTAGTTTGACCGATACAGCTTTCTTTACTTTGATTGCAGAACATTTTGTATAGCTCAATATTGTTTTAATTTGTGCTTTAACATTTTTTTTTTAATTATATCTTTCAATATATCGGCAGCTTTATTTCATTGTAGATTAAAAAAATATATAATATAATTGGATAACCATAAAGTGTACACGTGTACCGGGGACAGCCTGTAGAGCTTTAATACCTTTCAAGTCTTAATAGCCAGCGTAACAACGAGAACGTGTACGACGTGCAGACAATTTCAGATCGACGCCGAATATCTATTGTTGTGGGGGTGTTGCGTTAGACGAGGATAGCCACATTATTGACGTAACATCCGAAAGGAGCCGATTATTACCGGCGAACATAACCGACCATGCATTGGCCCACAAATGTTAAGTTTCTTTAGCAGTTCTTGGTGAACTTCACAGCTTAGATGATTTTA
>CM043023.1:24976853-25052170 GCA_023690525.1 Holotrichia oblita
TGTGGAACGGTCGTTTAACACCTATAGAATCCCCAAGAAATGTACAAGAACGACTATAACGTTCACATAATAGGATTTGGATCAAATCCGCACATAAACTAAGCACTGCTATTGCGATTTAAACACTAAAATCGCGTTCGAACACGAAAATCTCCCTTTTAAACGCATCGAATTGTTGTTTAAATTTTTTTTAACATTAAAAATAATTCATAACAGTCCGCCATCGATATGTTTTGTTTTTGTTTAAACTGCGCATGCCCTCTATTAGAATCGACAAGAATCTATTCATATATATATATATAAGAACGTTTAAATCTGTTTTCCCCGTAACGACTTTAAAATTTTAAATTTTATCGAATTATTTTAATGTAAAAAATAAATTGAATTTTAGCAATAAATTTTCAATTAATTTATTTTTAATAATAATAATAATAATAATCTCTATAAATTTAATAACATGTGCCGCCATCTATATTCAACTGATCAAACTACGCGAGAAACGTCAAAATCAACTTTTCTAACCTACAAATTTGAAACGAAATTTGCAACATCCCCCCAGCAATAAATACATAACACGCAAACTATTAATTCTGCGTTCGTGTTAGCGATTTCTCTCCCAAAAATATCGATGTAATTCGGAATTAATTAAAGTGAAAAATCGATATCGCCCCCTTCCGCCCCAGCGAACTTGGTATGAATTCAATAGAAAGTGGTCCAACGTTAATACCAAGATAAATTAGATGATTATGATTTGATTTAAAACCAAAATTACCAAATTCACCCCGAGAAAATGAAGGTCAGATTCATGAAACGGACCAGGATCAAATCGGTCATTATCCTAATAATACTAGCAGCCTTCGTAATTTATTTAAAATTCTTACACGATAACCAAGCGAACAAAATCATCTATCCGCAGGATATACAAGTTTTCGAGGATAAAATTAGAATATACGAATCGAGGATTATACCGAATTTAGGTAATAACGGTGAGCCGGCTTTTCTAGATGGGGACGATAAAGAAAAGGGTGACAACGCTGTTAAATTGGTAGCTTTAAATACGGTCCTAAGCGATCGTATGCCTTTAAATCGCAGTTTACAGGATAATCGACATAAAAAGTAAGATAACGTTAAATCTTAAATTACGATTTTAAATTAATGTTTTTAGATGTAAAGATTTCACCTATAATCCTACTTTAAAAGCTTCCGTCATATTAATTTTTTATAACGAGATCCTCAGCGTGATTTTACGTACGGTTTGGAGCGTTATATTGAAGTCCCCTTCGCATCTATTAAAGGAAATAATTCTAGTCGATGATTCAAGCACCGCAGGTAAATTTTTTACAGTTATAATGATGAATACAACCTTTAAAATTAATTCCGTTAAATAGAGGATGTAAAAGGGATATTAGAACATTACATCAATACACGTTTATCTAAATATGACGTTAAATTAATACGTTTAAAACACCGAATGGGTCTAATCCGTGCTCGATTACAAGGGGCACGAATAGCAACCGGAAACGTAATGGTTTTTCTAGATGCGCATTGCGAAGCTAACGAAGGATGGTTAGAACCGCTTTTAGCTCGAATCGAACAAGAACGAACAGCTGTTTTGGTTCCGATTATTGATGTTATCGAAGCGAATACGTTAGCGTACGCTACGAATGGTAAAATTTATACATATCCTCGATTATTATCGCTTTTAATTAAATTTCGTAGGAGATTCGTTTGAAGTTGGTGGATTCTCATGGTCAGGGCATTTTACATGGATAAAAATTCAAGACGAGGCGAAAGAGCATTTAGCTGTTAAATCTCCAACGATGGCCGGTGGGTTCGCTATCGAATATTTTTAGGTGGGGTCGTACGACGAGCAAATGGATGGTTGGGGGGTGAAAATTTAGAGATGTCTTTCAGAATTTGGCAATGCGGTGGTCGATTAGAGACGGTAAGTGATTTTAATTAACGATATATATCCCGAAATGCAATTTAATAAATTTTAGATACCATGCTCAAGAGTCGGTCACATCTTTCGGAAGATTTCATCCGACATTTGGACGATACGGATCAATCACAGCTCGCTTAGCTCACGTTTGGATGGACGATTACAAGCGGTTATTCTTCTTGTATCAACCTGCGTTAGAACACAACCCAGTTATAGGCGATTTAACCCACCGTAAACAATTACGCAACAAATTACATTGTAAATCGTTCAAGTGGTACCTCGATAATGTGTATCCGGAGAAATTTATCCCGGATGAGAATTATTTCGCATACGGACAAATTAGGAATAAGTACAATATGTGTTTAGACGATTTACAGTTAAGCGATGGTAAGGTAGGTCCCCTCGGATTATATCCTTGTCATAATTTCATGGCGATGTCGCAACTATTCACTCTAAGCTCGAAAGGTGAGCTGCGGAAGGAAGCGTTCTGTTCCGAGGCAACTTCGAATTTAAACGTGCAGCTAACGGAATGTCACAGCCATCACCGCGAACAATACTGGTTATATTTTAGTCGGAATAAAACTTTGTACAATCCATCGATTAGGAAATGTTTAAGTAGCGAAGGTGTTAAAGATTCGAAAGGTTTAATCTTGGATTTTTGTAAGATAATCGATCATCAACAGTGGAAGTTTACGAAAGTGAATTACACAGCTTTCCGGGAGACATAAATAAATTTTAATAAAATATATTTTTTATTTGTTTTAATTTTTGTTCGATGGGGAAAGACACACACACACGGTTATATATGGGGAATTTTTTTGTATACTACTTCACCCGAACATTTTGTGATATCGTCACTTAATTTTATTCCATTCCTTTTATATTGAATTATATTAAACGGGCTCAAATGACACATAATGCTACATATCATTAAATACTCATAAACAGGTCGTTTATTTCTTTACATTTATTTTATTTTTCCTATACCAGTACATTTACGATTATCAAACCACATGAATACTTACATTTATATTATTACCTACAATATATGATTGTTACAGATCGACTGACTCGAATTATTGTTATAAATAAAATATATTTTTAACTTGCAAAATATCGTTTTATTTAATACGCAATTAGATCAATTTATCAAACATAAAAAGCAGATTACCCAGTTTTGTTTTCTTTTCAATTGATTTATCGTTGAAGAAAATCCCAGCCGCCTAAGCACGGGCAGTACACCGGTAAGTCCCTAGCGCGATAGCCGCTGATTTAACGTGCGATAATTTTTCCGGGAAAATCACTAAATAACAGCACAAAACGTGAACTGTAACACTTTCCACGCGTTAATCGATAATAATTACGATAAATAATCGTGTTTAAATGTGAAAAAACATTCAATAAAGCGACGAGCACACATTTACGAAAACGAACTGACGCTATGCGTTATGCATTTGTTTCGTTTTTTGCGAGCGTCACTCACGGCAAGCTTGTTTTTACCGTTTAGGCAACTTTTTTTACGAATAAATGAGGTCTCAGGCCTTTTTATTATTCTAATTGAAAAAAATGATTCGGTCATTTTATTGACATAAAAATATAAATATAATCGAAAATAAAACATAAAGCGCATTAAAAATTAAAAGTTCTTTGCACATTTCACGTTGTATTTTGAAATTATATTTAAATATATAATATTTGTCCAATAACGTAGCAAATTACCGATCGTTTTTTCTTATTTGATATATCGTTTCGTATTGGAGGAGGACATAACAAATAACGCAAATAGGGAACATCTTCGAAATCATCATCGTTAATTTACCGGACGTTCACGGGATGAAAGCCACTGAAGCCGCCCTCAAAGTTAGAAATCGTGATGAAACGTTTAATACACGTCGACAAAATTTGTTCCTAGGTACAAAATAGCCAAGAAATATTTTGAAAATTAAAAAAATGAAAAATTAAATTAAAAAGATTAAAATAGTAAATTTTTAAAATGCAAGAAAAATATCAAAAAATAGCGAAAATTACTTTGAAAAAATATAAAATTGAAAAACTATTTTTACAAATGTCAAAATGTACAAAAACGTACGAAAATTAATAGTATGTTTGTAAATGAAAAAATGTGACTAAATTAAGTAAAATTTCGAAAAAATTGTAAAATAATTAAGAAAAGAATTGTACCTTAGAAATATATATTTTTTGAAAGTCTAAAATTTCGAAATTGTTGAAAAGTAAATTTTAATAAAGCCAAAATTTTCGAAAATTTTATCGAATGCAAACAAAATTTCGAAATTGTCGAAGCAGTGTAAGTGTTAATTTCGAAATTGTCAAAAATGTAAAAATTAAAATTTCGAAATTATTGAAAAGAAAATTTTAAAATTATCGCAAAAGTGAAAAATTTTTAAATTATCAAAATTGTTAAAATAGTAAAAAAATCGGAATTATCAAAAAATTAAAAAAGTTCGAAACCTTTAGAGAATTGAAAATGTGAAAAATTAGGTATTATCGAAAAATTGGTACATTTCGAATTTATCGCAAAAGTATAATTCGAATTTATGAAAATTAAAAAATTTCGAAATTGTTGAAAAGTCAAAAAATTTTACAAATGCCAAAAATGTCTAAATCCATCAAAAATTTCAAAAAATTTTTATAATTAAATTTCTTAAATTGAATCAAAAAATTTGTAAAAAATTTTAGTTCAAATGGCGTTTAAAATATTTAGAAATTACCGATAAAGGCGCTGTATTCAATGTAAAAAATGGCAAATGTCAAAAATTTGTCTAATTTTGTTTATATCTGATTTCAAAATTAACGCAAAAGAGAAAGATTTTTGCTATCGAATTGTTAAAACCGGTTAAAAATTTCCATTATCGCATAAAAATCAAAAAATTTATACCGTTAAATAGTCAAAAAATGGTACAAATACAACGGATTTGGAATTTAGCGATTAACGGCGGCGTTTAGTCGGATGGAATCAAAATTCAATTGCAGAAACATGAAAAATTGAGCGCCCGGCAGTTAAAAAAGTCAAAAAATTTGCACATGCAAAAAATTTCGAAATTTACGATTTTAAAATTTCTGAAAATGTCATATACAAACAAAATGTTGAAATTCCCATTTTCGAGCGTTCTGGTCAGAAATACGTCCCCAATTGGGCATTATCCGACGCGGAAAAACTTTGCACCGAATTATCGAAAAAGTTAATAAAAGAAACCATTAGGAAAGTCAAAAAGGTACAAATTACGCGATAAGAATTATGGGTTACAAAATTTCGAAATTCTGAAAAAAAAAGACGTGAAAAAGGAAAAAGTCGGCAACGAATTTCTATTAGTCATTTATTCTCGAAGAGAATTATTCATCGAAACCATTCTTAATATTTGAAAAAAAAATTAAAACAACTCGAAATTGCTGTAATTATTAAAATCCACAACGTAGTCATCGTTACTTTCTATGAAGTTTTAATATCAGGGGGAATGGTTCTGATGTTCAGTAATTCCCGACTTGACAGCGGATGATTTCATTAGCAGCCGAAAATACAAAAAAATCAACTTATGCCTCATAAATTTGATAAATAAATATCTAATCTGTTGTATATTGCACTTTTTTAAATAAATTACGGAATTTTCTGAACTACCTGCTATAAATATCTGGGTACATTCTTTTAAATTGAACATCATAAATATGAAACAATTATTAAATCTGCAAAATAAAAACAATTCCCAGTTTTTTGTCCGTCCTTTTTTGAAAGTTTATTCAGTTTAACTAGTTGGGAAGTTTGAAAAAGTGCAAACTTTTTATTATAACGGATATTTCGATTTTATAAAAGATACGAGGAATTTGAAAAAAACTCTTCGGCAGAAACATTAATCGCAGATATAGATGGCAAAGGGTGATAGCAATTGAAAGTTAGAGATCATGGAAGTGAAAATCGCGTTAATTTGAACTCATGAGAATTCGCGGATTTTTAGTCGCTTCAAATCCACATCAGATTCGAGATATGAAGATAATCAGTCGTCGATGCTATCTTGCAGCGATATGATTGAAATCACCTGCTATTGTGCAAGGTTAACCAGCATAGCTTCTTCATGGAACATATGTTTTGATTCGTTTCGAATAGTTTTATTTTTATTTTTATTCGGAAAATTTAGTGATATCTTGTGGGAAAAGGTGCTAACGATTATTCAGGATGATGTATTATTTCGGGATATTCTTGATTCTTGCCACGTTAAAAAGAGATATCGAGGAAATTCGATCGTTCAAGAGATAATACTAGTCACGTTAATTTCTTGATGGATGTGAGTTTTCCTCTATTTAAAAAATGATAAATTTTTTTCGAAAAGACTTGTTTATCGGAGAGTGTTGTTGAAGGTGTGTTAATGATGCAATTGTATCCTATGATCCTTAATAAACAACTCGTGGCCTGGGAAGAATTAATCAACGTTAAGAAATAATTTTATTTTTTTTTAATAAAACAAAGACATTTGTGTTTTTTTTTTTTATGCTTGATAAAGATAAGATATGTAAATATACATAAAAATTATATTTATGTACAATTAGATAAAATAGGTTTAGATTAGTTTGTGTCAATATTTTTTGTTGAATTGTTTATGTAGATAACTCGTATAAAACGAAGTTCATAAATTTTAAAAAAATAATTGAATTCGTTGAATAAATTTTAAAATTGCCGCTTCGTATTTAGTAATTTTTTCATTTTGATTTACTCCTGTCAAACTACCAACTTAAAATTTTCATACAAACGTCAAAATTTCGTATAAATAACCTAGATTAGGATTACGAAGATTTTTAAGGTAATCAGGATCACATCTTTTAAACTAGAACTGATCCGTTATGAAGCTGTCTAAAGCATCGACTATAAACACCTCGAATTTTACACAGTGTATTTATATGAATAAGAAGAAAAACATGAATCCCGAAAGGAACTAATTTTAAACATATCGCTGGGGTCGAACTTCCTCTTCCTTGTTTACATTTTGATAAGCTTGTGCGAATCTATAAATAGATAAATCCATAACCCTTCGTTATTTTCCGCAAGAACAAATAAATTGTACTCGAATATTATATCGTTTTACTGGAAAAGGTTTAAACAAACAAAATCAAGGCTAACTATACGTGTTGAATACAACCTCATTAAATATAATTCTTTTTGAACAAACTCACTAATTCATTCCCTTTTCTTTATTAAACAGTTAAAAAAACTCCAGGAATACAACCTCGGAAAATGGTTAAGAAACGTTCGATAACTTCTTACCATCGAATTATTCCAAAAAGACATCTTCATCTTAATTGATCGGGGAAGACTCTTTTCGTCAGCCGAAGCAAACTTAGGGTGAAATTATTTATCGAACCGGCTCAAACGTGGGATTCCCAAGAAATATTCTAACGATTCCTGTACATACGATGATGGCTAAAAGAAATGTCTTGAAACATAAATCATTACGTTCCGAAATTGATGCGTTACTGGATAATCTCTTACAGAAATCAAGGAGTTATCTAGTTGAATTATAAATTTCGGTAATGAATTATGTTTCAACTCGACGAGATAATCTTCTTTCAGGGATCGTATGTACAGGAATCGGTTGCCATGGTATCTTGGAATCCCACGTTTGAGCCGGTTGCGGATATAAAGTGTTACAGGTTTGCTTCTGGTTGACATTAGAGTCCTATCGAATCTGTTCTAACGGATGAAGATGTCTTTTTCGGAATAATTCGATGGTAAGAAGTTATCGTAACGTTTAACCATTTTCCGAGGTTGTATTCCTGGAGTTTCCCAACTGTTTAAAAAAAAAAAAAAGGAATGAATTAGTGAGTGATATCATTAGTTTGTTCAATAATTATATTTAATGAGGTTTTTAACGTATGTATAGTTAGCCTTGGATTTTGTTTGTTTAAAATAAATAAACGAGCAGTATAATCGATATACAATGGAATTTGTTCTTGAAAATAAATTGTTGATAAGGATTTATTATTTATAGATTCGCGCAAGCTTATCAAAATGTAAACAAGGAAGAGGAAGTTCACCGCAGCATATGTTTAAAATTAGTTCCAATTATACAGGGATCGATGTTTTTCTTCTTATTCATATAAATACACTGCTTTAAAATTGAGGTGATTTCATCTAGTTGGCGTTTTATTCATTTCAAAACGGCCCCTTTAAGTTTAAAAGATCAATCTAAGATACCTAAAAAACGATCTAAAAGTCCTATATCTAGGTTTTTACGAGAATTTTGACGTTTGTATGAAAATTTTAAGTTGGTAGTTTGATAGGATAAATCAAAAAATAAAAAAAATTACTAAATACGAAGCGGCAATTTTTAAAATGTCATTCAACGAATTCGGTTAATTTAGACGATAATTTATGAACTCCACTGTATACTGAGTTATCTACAAACAATTAAATCCAAAAAATATTGACACAAACTAATCTTAAACAATTTTATCTAATTGTACATAAATATAATTCTTTTTATTTATTTACATATCTTATCTTTATCGTTTACACGAATAATAAAAACACAAATTCTACGATACAAATAAAAAGAAATAAATTGCTTACGTTTGTTAATTGACCCCATCCCAAGAGGCCAATACTTTGAAGTTGTTTTTGTAAGGATCGTTAGGATACGGATTGATAATTACATCGTCACCATGTCGAAACACCTTAAAAATATAATTCAAAAAAAATTTATCATTTTTTAAATAGAGGGGAAAAACTCACAGCAATCACAGAAATTAACTGACTAGGTATTAAGTTTGCTTGTAACGTCCTCTTGTTGCGGATCTTCCCCGGATATCGTGGATTTTTAACGTGGCAAGAATCAAGAATATCCTGAAATAATACATCCTGGAATATAAATCGTTAGCACCTGTTTCCGCGCGGAGATAATCACACCATTTTCCGAATAATAAATAAAAATAAAACTATTCGGAAACGAATCAAAACATATGTTCCATGAAGAAGCTATGCTGGTTAACCTAGCACAATAGCAGGTGATTTCAACTCTCCCATATCGCTGCAAGATAGCATCGACGACTGATTATCTTCATAATTACGAATCTGATGTGGATTTTAGTGATAAAAGTGCGCGCGAAGCTATCTCGCTGAGTTCGAAATTAACGCGATTTTCACTTCCATGATCTCTAACTTTCTATTTTGATATCACGCCTGATGCCATCTAACAGCGTCCTGTCGAATTAATGCTTACCCTTTTTGCTGCCGAAGAGTTTTTTTCAAAATTCTTCGTATCTCTTGTATAAAATTAATAAAATTACGGTGACGTTTGCACTTTTTCAAACATCAACGTTAAACTGAATAAACTCAAAAAAAGGACGGCAAAAACAGGTTATTTTTATGCTGGTTGAATAATTGTGCTATTTGCGGTGTTCAAAATAAAAGAATGTACCCAGATATTTATAGCAGTTAGTTAGAAAATTCCAATAATTTATTTTAAAAAGGTAATATACAACAGATAAGATATTTAATTATCAAAATTTACGAGGAATAAGGTTTAGTTTTTTGTATTTTCTTTTAATGATGAAATCATCCCCTGTCAAGTCGGGAATTTTTGACGTATATCTCGATCCATTCCCCCTGTATTAAATACAGGGGGCATAGAGTAACGTACCTGTCATTACCGCTTGTAATTTTAAATTTAATAATTACAAAAAATTTCTTGGGGGTTGTGGGAAGCGAATTATTTTTTTTTTCAAATTTTTATAATACCAACCTACGTCACATTTTCGTTTGCGTTTTCGAAAATGTCTCTATTATAGAAATTTTCTATATTTTCGGATTTTCCTGATCGAGATCTTTCCCGTATTTCCTCGTTTCCACCTTTATCACGTTTTTTTTTTCGAGAATTTCGAAATTTTTGGTTTTTGCGATAATTTCCAAATTTTTTACATTTGTACCAT
This sequence comes from Holotrichia oblita, assembly GCA_023690525.1. Lineage (NCBI taxonomy): Eukaryota > Metazoa > Arthropoda > Insecta > Coleoptera > Scarabaeidae > Holotrichia > Holotrichia oblita. Next base: position 24,986,728 of record CM043023.1, read on the forward strand.
TTTTGACTTTCCTAATGGTTTCGATTTTATTAACTTTTTCGATAATTTCAAAGTTTTTCACTTTTGCGATAATTTCGAAATTTTTGACATTTATAAGATTTTTGACTGCTTCGACAGTTTCGACAATTTGTTTGCACTCATGACATTTTTTGAAATTTTTGACTTACGAGATAATTTCGAATTTTTTGCATTTGTTAAATTTTTGACTTTTTCAACTACACATTTCGAAATTTTTCAATTTTTCCATAATTTAGAATTTTTGATTTTTGCTATAAATTCGAAATCGTTGACATTTTTCACTAATTTCCAAATTTCTTACATTTGTACCATTTTTGACTTTTCTAACGTTTTCGATTTTTTTTACTTTTTCGATAATTCCGATTTTTTTTACTATTTCAACAATTTCGATAGCTTGAAAATGTTTCACTTTTGCGTTAATATTTTTTTTAATTTTTTCTTTTCAATAATTTCGAAATTTGACATTTGCACCATTTTTTATTTATTTCACAATTTCGAATTTTTCGATAATTTCTAAATATTTTATACTTTTGTACAATTTTTTATTTTTTTGACAATTTCGAAATTTTGTTTGCACTCATGACATATTTCGAAATTTTTGACTTATAGGATAATTTCGACATTTTTGGCATTTGTAAAATTTTTGACTTTTCAACAATTTCGAATTTTTTTAATTTTTCTATAAATTCGAATTATTTTACTTTTGCGATAAATTCGAAATCGTTGACATTTTTCGATTTTCTAATTTTTTACATTTGTACCATTTTTGAGTTATCTAAAGGTTTCGAACTATTTTAAAATTTTTTGATAATTCCGAATTTTTTTACTATTATAACAATTTCGATAATTTAAAAATTTTTCACTTTTGCGATAATTTCAAAATTTTTCCGTTTCAATAATTTCGAAATTTTTGACATTTGTACCATTTTTCACTTCTTTGACAATTTCGAATTTTTTTACATCCGTAAGACTTTTGACTGATTCGACAATTTCGAAATTTTGTTTGCACTCATAACATTTTTCGAAATTTTTCATAACATTTTTTGAAATTTTTGACGAAATTTTCGATAGGATAATTTCGAACATTTTTGATGCATTTGTAAAATTTTTGACTTTTCACTTCTTCAACGAAATTTCGAAAATTTTTTTACATCTGTTGACGAATAAATTCGAAATGCATTTATGTTTTTGAAATTTTTTGACTTATGGGATAATTTTGAAATATTTTTTTGTACAATTTGCGAATTCTTCAACAATTTCGAAATTTCTTTATTTTTGCGATAAATTCGAAATCTTTTTGAAATTTTCCATTTTTTCACGAAATTTTTGAGAGAATATTAATTTTCGCCATTTCCTTCATTTTTGCCATTTTCCTTATTTTCAAAATATTAATTTTTGCAGTTTTCTTCATTTTTGACATTTGTGACAGACAATTTCCACGTTTTCGAGATTTTAGATTTCTTCGATAGATACCTAATTTCGAAATTTTTCGTAATCTTTTATATTTAATTTTTCATTTTTTTACATTTTCAAAATTTTCTTTATTTTTGTCATGTTCATATTTTCGAAACGTTAATTTTTGCTAGTTTTCTATTTTAGATAATTTTAATTAATTTTTTTAATTATCGATGATTCGAAATGTTTGACTTTTTCAAAAACTTTAATTAATTTTTATGATTTTGGACATTTTCGTTATTTGTTAATGTCAAAACAAATACGAAACGATATATCAAATAAGAAAAAAATATAATTTGCTACGTTATTGGACACCCCATATATTTAAATATAATTTCAAAATACAACGCTGAAATGTGCAAAGAACTTTTAATTTTTAATGCGCTTTATGTTTTATTTTCGGTTATAATTTCATTTTTATGTCAATAAAACAACGAATCATTTTTTTCAATTAGAATAATAAAAAATTCTGAATACGATTTATTCGTAAAAAAAGTTCTAAACCTAAAAACAAGCTTGCCGTGAGTGACGCTCGCAAAAAACGAAACAAATGCATAACGCATAGCGTCAGTCGTTTTCGTAAATGCCTGCTCGTCGCTTTATTGAATGTTTTTTCACATTTAAACACGATTATTTATCGCGAATTAATTCGATTAACGCGTGGAAAGTGTTAACGTAACGTTTTGTGCTGTTATTTAGTGATTTTCCCGGAAAATTATCGCGAATTGCCCGTTTTTAAAATCAGCGGCTATCGCGCTAGGGACTTACCGGTGTTTGCCCGTGCTTAGGCGGCTGGGATTCCTGACTGTTTGCGGTGAAAAAGCAAACAAAGGTAAGTGCTTTTTATGTTTGATAAATTGATCTAATTGCGTATTAAATAAAACGAAATTTTCAATTAAAAATATATTTTATTTATAACAATAATTCGAGTCAGTCGATCTGTAACAATCATATATTGTAGGTAATAATATAAATGTAAGTATTCATGTGGTTTGATGTAAATCGGTATAAAAATAAAATAAATGTAAAGAAATAAACGACCTGTTTATGAGTATTTAATGATATGTAGCATTATGTGTCATTTGAGCCCGTTTAATATAATTCAATATAAAGGAATGGAATAAAATTAAGTGACGATATCACAAAATGTTCGGGTGAAGTAGTATACAAAAAAAAATTCCCCCATATATAACCTGTGTGTGTTTCTTTCCCCATCGAACAAAAATTAAAACAAATAAAAAATATATTTTATTAAAATTTATTTATGTCTCCCGGAAAGCTGTGTAATTCACTTTCGTAAACTTCCACTGTTGATGATCGATTATCTTACAAAAATCCAAGATTAAACCTTTCGAATCTTTAACACCTTCGCTACTTAAACATTTCCTAAAGGATGGATTGTACAAAGTTTTATTCCGACTAAAATATAACCAGTATTGTTCGCGGTGATGGCTGTGACATTCCGTTAGCTGCACGTTTAAATTCGGTTGCCTCGGAACAGAACGCTTCCTTCCGCAGCTCACCTTTCGAGCTTAGAGTGAATTAGTTGCGACATCGCCATGAAATTATGACAAGGATATAATCCGAGGACCTACCTTACCATCGCTTAACTGTAAATCGTCTAAACACATATTGTACTTATTCCTAATTTGTCCGTATGCGAAATAATTCTCATCCGGGATAAATTTCTCCGGATACACATTATCGAGGTACCACTTGAACGATTTACAATGTAATTTGTTGCGTAATTGTTTACGGTGGGTTAAATCGCCTATAACGGGGTTGTGTTCTAACGCAGGTTGATACAAGAAGAATAACCGCTTGTAATCGTCCATCCAAACGTGAGCTAAGCGAGCTGTGTTGATCCCGTGCGTATCTTTATTGTCTGGGAAGTGATACGGATGAAATGCTCGAAAGATGTGGCCGACTCTTGAGCATGGTATCTAAAATTTATTAAATTGCATTTCGGGAAATATATCGTTAATTAAAATCACTTACCGTCTCTAATCGACCACCGCATTGCCAAATTCTGAAAGACATCTCTAAATTTTCACCCCCCCAACCATCCATTTGCTCGTCACACGACCCCACCTCCCAAAAATATTCTCTATCGATAGCGAATAACCCACCGGCCATCGTTGGTGATTTCACAGGAGCTAAATGCTCTTTCGCCTCTTCGTCTTGAATTTTTATCCAGGTAAAATGCCCTGACCATGAGAATCCACCAACTTCAAATGAATCTCCTACGAAATTTAATTAAAAGCGATAATAATCGAGGATATGTTTAAATTTACCATTCGTAGCGTACGCTAACGTATTCGCTTCGATAACATCAATAATCGGAACCAAAACAGCTGTTCGTTCTTGTTCGATTCGAGCTAAAAGCGGTTCTAACCATCCTTCGTTAGCTTCGCAATGCGCATCTAGAAAAACCATTACGTTTCCGGTTGCTATTCGTGCCCCTTGTAATCGAGCACGGATTAGACCCATTCGGTGTTTTAAACGTATTAATTTAACGTCATATTTAGATAAACGTGTATTGATGTAATGTTCTAATATCCCTTTTACATCCTCTATTTAACGGAATTAATTTTAAAGGTTGTATTCATCATTATAACTGTAAAATTTACCTGCGGTGCTTGAATCATCGACTAGAATTATTTCCTTTAATAGATGCGAAGGGGACTTCAATATAACGCTCCAAACCGTACGTAAAAATCACGCTGAGGATCTCGTTATAAAAAATTAATATGACGGAAGCTTTTAAAGTAGGATTATAGGTGAAATCTTTACATCTAAAAACATTAATTTAAAATCGTAATTTAAGATTTAACGTTATCTTACTTTTTATGTCGATTATCCTGTAAACTGCGATTTAAAGGCATACGATCGCTTAGGACCGTATTTAAAGCTACCAATTTAACAGCGTTGTCACCCTTTTCTTTATCGTCCCCATCTAGAAAAGCCGGCTCACCGTTATTACCTAAATTCGGTATAATCCTCGATTCGTATATTCTAATTTTATCCTCGAAAACTTGTATATCCTGCGGGTAGATGATTTTGTTCGCTTGGTTATCGTGTAAGAATTTTAAATAAATTACGAAGGCTGCTAGTATTATTAGGATAATGACCGATTTGATCCTGGTCCGTTTCATGAATCTGACCTTCATTTTCTCGGGGTGAATTTGGTAATTTTGGTTTTAAATCAAATCATAATCATCTAATTTATCTTGGTATTAACGTTGGACCACTTTCTATTGAATTCATACCAAGTTCGCTGGGGCGGAAGGGGGCGATATCGATTTTTCACTTTAATTAATTCCGAATTACATCGATATTTTTGGGAGAGAAATCGCTAACACGAACGCAGAATTAATAGTTTGCGTGTTATGTATTTATTGCTGGGGGGGATGTTGCAAATTTCGTTTCAAATTTGTAGGTTAGAAAAGTTGATTTTGACGTTTCTCGCGTAGTTTGATCAGTTGAATATAGATGGCGGCACATGTTATTAAATTTATAGAGATTATTATTATTATTATTAATTAAAAATAAATTAATTGACAATTTATTGCTAAAATTCAATTTATTTTTTACATTAAAATAATTCGATAAAATTTAAAATTTTAAAGTCGTTACGGGGAAAACAGATTTAAACGTTCTTATATATATATATATGAATAGATTCTTGTCGATTCTAATAGAGGGCATGCGCAGTTTAAACAAAAACAAAACATATCGATGGCGGACTGTTATGAATTATTTTTAATGTTAAAAAAAATTTAAACAACAATTCGATGCGTTTAAAAGGGAGATTTTCGTGTTCGAACGCGATTTTAGTGTTTAAATCGCAATAGCAGTGCTTATTTATGTGCGGATTTGATCCAAATCCTATTATGTGAACGTTATAGTCGTTCTTGTACATTTCTTGGGGATTCTATAGGTGTTAAACGACCGTTCCACATTCTCCAATAGGTAATGCATTCTTAGATATTTTTTTATTGTATAAAAATCGGTGATTCTTATCGCTTTAAAACGATTTAAATTATAATAATGATATAAAGGGTGATTCAAAAAATATTTTAGAGAAAAATATGTTTTTCAGTGGTAAGTCGATTTTTCGCATGGGATTTACACTAACAAGCTCGTCTTTTCCACCCGTCCAATTATATCATGTTATTGACACGTGAAATTTATGACGGGAATATTTCTTTCTAACATAATTGAATGATTTCGTGGAATCGAGTTTTATAGCTCCCGTATTCAAGTAAAAAAAAAATATCGTAATAATAATCGTATCGATGCCTCCCCAAAATAATTAAATCAAACGAAATGGGGGTGAGAGAGAGAGGGGGAAGGAAATATTTTCTACCATTTCCTTATAGGATATAAATATATAGGACGGAGAGTTGTAAGCAAGGCTTCGCCCCGCACGAAGTCTATTAGCTAATGGAGTCGCGCTTTGGGGAGTCTTGTGCAAAAAAATTATTATAACGGGGGAGGTCACGTTATCGTCGACCATTCGAAATGGACGGGGCCGCACCCCCTTTTCCAGTTTAGACAAAAGATTGCCGTCCCGCAGAAAGGAAAACGAGGAGTGCCATTTTAGATTGGTATCAATCGGAACCACCATTCGGATTATTATGATTTTTTTCTTTGAGATGGATTTGTTTTCGTTTGTTCTATATTATTAATTCAGCTATACTTTTCGATAAATCTAAATAATATTAATTAAATTTGGCATTTAACCATCAAAAATGACATTTAAACGTCACAAATTAGTCGTAATTTGAATGAAATCGTTCAATATGAAGTCCTATCGCTTGTTTAAGGTCTCCTCATTAATTTGAGCAAGTTTAAATTTATATAAATCAAGTAGGTCTTTGATTTTTCAAGCCTTATTGAGCAAATTTTTGGATTAATTTGAATGAAATCGTTTAATATGAAGTCCTATCGTTTGCTTAAGGTCACACCAATAATTTGAGCAAGTTTAAATTTAAATAAATGAAGCAGGTCTTTGATTTTTCAAGCTTTATTTAGCAAATTTTTGGATTAAATTTAATGAAATCGTTTAATATGAAATCCTATCGCTTGTTTAAGGTCTCCTCATTAATTTGAGCAAGTTTAAATTTAAATAAATCAAGCAGGTCTTTGATTTTCCAAGCTTTATTTAGCAAATTTTTGGATTAAATTTAATGAAATCGTTTAATATGAAATCCTATCGCTTGCTTAAGGTCTCCTCGTTAATTCCAGCAAGTTTAATTAAATCAAGCAGGTCTTTGATTTTTCAAGCCTTATTTAGCAAAAATTTGGATTAATTTGAATGAAATCGTTTAATATGAAATTCTATCGCTTGCTTAAGGTCGTTAATTCCAGCAAGTTTAAATTTTAAATCAAGCAGGTCTTGATTTTTCAAGCCTTATTTAGAAAATTTGTGGATTAATTTGAATGAAATCGTTTATTATGAAGTCCTATCGCTTGCTTAAGGTCTCCTCATTAATTTAAGCTAGTTTAAACTTAAGTAAATGAAGAGGTCTTTGATTTTTCAAGCCTTATTTAGCAAATTTTTGGACTAATTTGAATGGAATCGTTTAATATGAAGGCCTATCGCTTGCTTAAGGTCTCCTCATTAATTTGAGCAAGTTCTGAAATGGACGGGGTCGCACTCCCCTTTTATAGTTAGGCAAAAGATTGTCGCCCCGCAGAAAGGAAAACGAGGAGTGCCATTTTAGATTCGTATCAATCGAAACCACCATTCTGATTATTATGATTTGTCTCTTTGAGATAGATTTATTTTCGTTTAATCAAATCACAAAATTGTGATTCTATATTATTAATTCGGTTATATTAAACATCAAAAATGAATATTAAACGTCAACTTTGACGTTTAAACATGCAAATTTGATGTTTAAACGTCAGAAATGACATTTAAACGTCAAATTTGACATTTAAACATCAAATTTGACATTGAAACATCAAATTTGACATTTAAACGTCAAATTCAACATTTAAACGTCAAATTCAACATTTAAAGAGCGACAAAGTTTTATAATTTCGTAATTAATAACGAAAATGAAATAAATACAATTAGATATAGATATCATCGGTCTCATCGTTTCAATTATCTATCCGAACACCCTATTTATCAAACCCTCATACCCCTATCTGTTACGGTGTTAATAAATCCTCCCCTAATAAAAGAATTAAAGAATAAAACAACAACAACGTCACCTTTCTTATCGATATCGTCCGACTGCGCCCTTATTTCCGTATGAAAATTGACCGACAACCGAGGCTGACCCATCCATCGCGTAGAGGGGAACCCTCTGGAATAACCGGTGCGCCTATCTGTGCACATTTAAAAAGTTGGTAGCACGATTTCCGCATTACCTAATGACGAAAACGAAAAGATACATACAAAGTCCCCGATCGCACCCCTCCCACTAAAGTGGGACGGGATGGTTGGGAGTTCGCGATACACCCTGCTTTATTGGAGAATTAAACACGCGAACTTCAATTGGGTAAATGCAAAATCTTCCTTTTTTTGTTTCTTTTTTGTGTGATGATAAAATTTAATAAAATAATTCGGTATTAGTACTCTAAGAAGAAAGATTGGATTCCAATAAATCTTCTTTATCTAATTGAGAGTTCATCCTTTTAAATAATTTTGTCGGTTTAATCTGATTGGACAATTCATTTTCTTTTTCGCCTCTTCTTTTTCGTTTTTTCTTTTTTTTTCTGTTAGATTATATCGATTTCGCCGTCTATTTTATCGGTCAGGGCAGTCTATCACCTGAGTTCCACTCCTTGGTGTTTTATCATTCTTAATTTCACCTATATAGGGTGTAACACGCCCTGTCCTCTCAAATTGTCTAATGTAAAAGTTGATAAATATTGATACGTGTTTTAATTCATGTTTTGCGACGTCTATTAAGGTGGGATGAATTGTATTTTTTATTAAATTTAATGAAATCGTTCAATATTAAGTTCGATTGTTTCCTTAAGGTCCCCTTATTAATTTGAGCAAGTTTAAATTTAAATAAATTCAGCAGGTCTTTGATTTTTCAAGCCTTATTCAGCAAATTTTTGGATTAAATTCAATGAAATCGTTCAATATGAAGTCCTGTCGCTTGCTTAGGATCCCCTTGTTACTTTGAGCTGGTTTAAACTTAAGTGAATGAAGCAGGTCTTTGATTTTTCAAGACTTATTTAGCAAATTTTTTGATTAATTTGAATGAAATTGTTTAATATGAAGTCCTATTGTTTGCTTAAGGTCACCTCATTAATTTCAGCAAGTTTAAATTTAAATAAATCAAGCAGGTCTTTGATTTTTCAAGCCTTATTTAGCAAATTTTTGGATTAATTTGAATGAAATCGTTCAATATGAAGTCCTATTATTGACTTAAGGTCTCCTCACTAATTTCACCTAGTTTAAATTAAATATATGAAACAGGTCTTTGATTTTTCAAGCATTCTTCAGCAAATTTTTTGAATAATTTGAATGAAATCGTTTAATATAATATATAATAAGTTCAGTCGTTTGCTTAGGGTCTCCTCAACAGTAGATGTCAATTTACCAGTGCTGGGACAATATACAATATCTCGAAAAGTGAAGCATATTTTGTTTTTTCACACTAAAACAGCGTAACATGCTTATCAACAATATTTAATGTAAGATATTTAAACACATTAATATATATTATTATAATTAAATCAATCCTGACATGCTTTTTCTTCTTCAGCTATCTAAAATTAAAGAAAAACCATTACAAGTTGTTTCTTGTTTTAATAAATTACTATCTTCATATTTGCTACGTTTGCCAACAATGTAGCCCCTGGAAACTGTCCGGGATTTTGAACAGCCTCTTCAAAATTTGGTGGGTCACATTCGCAATATACTCCGTAATCTATGATTGCGTTTCTTGAACGGTGAATATTAACAATGGCCGTATTTGGTGGGTGATGTTTTTTTTTAAGGTTTCCTCATTAATTTGAGCTAGTTTAGACTTCAATCGATGACATAGGTCTTTGATTTTTCGAGCCTTATTCAGCAAATTTCATTTTTATTTACTTAAGGTCTTAAGGTTTATTTACTTAAGGTCTCCTCATTAATTTAAGCAAGTTTGAATTTAAATAAATCAAGCAGGTCTTTGATTTTTCAAGCTTTATTTAGCAAATTTTTGGATTAATTTGAATGAAATCGTTTATTATGAAGTCCTATCGCTTGCTTAGAGTCTTCTCATTAATTTGAGCTAGTTTACACTTCAATAGATGACATAGGTCTTTGATTTTTCAAGCCTTCTTCTGCGAATTTTTGGATTAATTTGAATGAAATTCAATATGAAAGGTCTCTTCATTAATTTAGCAAGTTCTAAATAAATAAATCAAGTAGGTCTTTGATTTTTCAAGCCTTATTTAGCAAATTTTTGGATTAATTTGAATGAAATCGTTTATTAGAAGTCCTATCGCTTGCTTAAGGTCTCCTCATTAATTTGAGCTAGTTTAGATTTCAATAGATGAATAGGTCTTTGATTTTTCAAGCCTTATTCAGCAAATTCTTTTATTTGTTTTAAGGTTTATTTGCTTAAGGTCTTCTCATTAATTTAAGCAAGTTTAAATTTAAATAAATCAAGCAGGTCTTTGATTTTTCATGCCTTATTTAGCAAAATTTTTGATTAAATTCAATGAAATCGTTCAATATGAAGTCTTATCGCTTGCTTAAGGTCTCTTCATTAATTCTAGCAAGTTCTAATATAAATAAATCAAGCAGGTCTTTGATTTTTCAAGTCTTGTTTAGCAAATTTTCGGATTAATTTGAATGAAATCGTTCAATATGAAGTCCTATCGTTTGCTTAAGGTCTCCTCATTAATTTGAGCAAGTTTAAATTTAAATAAATCAAGCAGGTCTTTGATTTTTCAAGCCTTATTTAGCAAATTTTTGGATTAATTTGAATGAAATCGTTTAATATGAAGTCCTATCGCTTGCAGAAGGTCTCCTCATTAATTTGAGCAAGTTTAAATTTAAATAAATCAAACAGGTCTTCGATTTTTCAAGCCTTATTTAGCAAATTTTTGGATTAATTTGAATGAAATCGTTTATTATGAAGTCCTATCGCCTGCTCAAGGTGTCCTCATTAATTTGAGCTATTTTAAATTTAAATAAATCAAGCGGGTCTTTGATTTTTCAAGCCTTATTTAGCAAATTTTTGGATTAATTTGAATGAAATCGCTCATTATGAAGTCCTATCGCTTGCAGAAGGTCTCCTCATTAATTTAAGCAAGTTTAAATTTAAATAAATCAAGCAGGTCTTCGATTTTTCAAGCTTTATTCAGCAATTTTGGTGGCACGGGAGGGTGGTGGGTGCTAGTACACAATATAAATTAAAGCAACGTTAAAAATTGATTTAAAATATATTTAAACAGAGGCATGTTTTACATTTAATACTTAATCTAACACTTAATTATAACGATCCCTTTAAATATTTTATCATCTTAAACTTATATCTGAAAAAAAAACTTGAAACAAAAATAACATCATTTCCGGTTATACATGGTTCGTTCTAATTCCCTCTGTTTCTCCCTGAAAGCCGCAATAGGATCGTCGAATTGGCTGTAATATCTCAGGACGTCCCTGACATCTTGCACATCCGACATGGCTATAACTGAAATGCGAATCAAGACAATATTAAATCCGAATTTTGATCTATCTGAGTCGAACCTCTGAGGAAATTGGCCAAATCTAATAAGGTCGTGTCGAAATCGTTACCATCCCATCTTAAGACTTTGAGGACGTTATCTTGATGATCCAAGACTGAATCGGTGTCCCAATCTACCAGAATTACCTTTGAATAAAAATGTTTTTTTTTTTTAATGTTTCGGGGGAGAAGGAGAGATAATTTTGCGGTCGTACCTTGTTCAGGTTCCTGTTTAATTTGCCGAGATCTTTAACGTGATGACCATCGGTGAAATTAGTAGCATCCCTGACTAATTTATAAGTGATCAAGTTGTTCGGATCTAAGACTTCTAATATTGGAAAGACGGTCATGCCTAATTCAGCTGTGTAGATCACGATCTCGTAGATTCCGCTCAACATCTCCAAGAATTGATCTATTCCTATATATTAAATTTTGGGATTTTTTAAATTTTTTTAGTTTTCTTTTTTTGGGTGGGGAGAGAATACCTGGTCGTTTCTTAAACCTCCACCCTGTATTATAAGTCCAATCCGGGTGAACTAAAACATCTTTAAATTCCAACACTAGAGTGTAAGGTGGCTGATGATACGGATATTTCAACTCGTCCGGCAGCAATTTATCCCTAGACGGTTCATTAATCAGCTTAAAGGGGAACACAAATTAAATTAAATAATCTTAAAAAAATCCCCACCCTTTCCCCCTTTCACTTACCTTCATATATTTTGATTATCTTTTTCTAATTAATGTTTCCAAAGTAGTGATTTGCGATGTGAATAATTCTAAATTATATCAAATCTGTATTAGACGTTACATAACTCCTTCAATCTCTTCTAATGTAACCTACATCTTTCTGACCTTTTACCTTTAATCAAACCTGCACTAAATAAAGTTGTAACGAACATACATAAATGAAGTTATACCTTCTCTTTAAACCTGTAATGTGGGTGGTTACGTAAGAGACTAACATCAAAGCAGAGTGTACGCAATGATCTCACTTTTACTGCGTCTCTCTATATACAGGAGGTTGTTTAAATAATTCCTTTTTTTTTCCTAATAAAAATCCTCTACATCGCAGCCCAGTTTGAAATAATACGACGACACAGAGAAAGCATCAGACCACCACCACACTATACACATGGAGCCCATTGAGTAGTCGACGCATTGTCGCTCTAAATTCCGACGAAATGAAGCATCCCTCGAACCACCCCCTCCCCACACCACCCCCTCTTAAGCCGGAGCGGAGACTAGGGTAGTTGTGCGTAGCCGGCTAGATAAAGATAGCTTAAGCTAACTGTCGGTGGTGCGAGCGAGATGGGAAAACTTGAAGCGCACACTGTTGATTCAATCATTAGGGGCTGTTTGCTGATTTAATGGCGTACCGACGCCAACGGACGCCCAGTCCAGACGCCGTATAGGCGCCACGTCCTTGTATTGGGGATGTGTGTATATGTGAGACTGGCAGTATTGCCAACGCGAGACGTTTTATGTGTGTGTGTGTGTGTGTATGAGCGCCTACTATGATGCGGTCAAAATTGACGAAGTTCTATCGTTTCTAGATCTGCATTGCGTTAATGTTGATTGTTATTAATTTTTTTTTTTTTTTTTGATTTTTGCGTACACGCAGCGAAGTTTCTATAGTTCTAGTTAAATGAGGTTTTGTTCGGATTTTTCATTTTTGTAATGATAAATAATTGCTTTCTAATGTGATGGTCAAGCAAATAATGGAATTGAAAGACAACATTATTATTTAAACGTATAATAAACGTATAATACTACATCTTAATTATACGTTGCCGAAAAACATATTAGCGGATCGCTCAAACCAGGTAGTAATCTTGCAAAACATGTTGGGTCTTCTTATATCCGATTGCACCGTTAGTGTTTTGTTAATTTTCGGATTAAATTCAATGGAATCGTCCAATGTGAAGTCCTATTGTTTGCTTAAGTACTCCTCATTAATTTGAGCTGATTTAGTTTTCAATAAATGTAGTAGGTCTTTGATTTTTCAAGCCCTTTTTAGCAAATTTTTTGATTGAAATTTTTATCAGATGAAATCGTTCAATAGGAAAATTTTTGAGAATCGTTCAATCTGATCATCTTGATTAGGGTATCCTCGTTAATTTGAGCTAGTTTAAACTTAAGTGAATGAAGCAGGTCCTCGATTTTTCAAGCCTTATTCAGCAATTTTTTTGATGAAATTCAATGAAATCGTTTAATGTCAGGTCCTATTGTTTGCTTATAATCTGCAGTTTAATTTGAGCTAATTTACATTTCAGTAAATGTAGTAGGTCTTCGATTTTTCAAGCTTTATTTAGCGAATTTTTTGATTAATTTGAATGAAATTGTTCGATATGAGGTCCTATCGCTTGCGTAAGTTCTCCTCATTAATTTGAGCAAGTTTAAATTTAAATAAATCCTGCAGGTCTTTGATTTTTCAAGTCTGATTTAGCAAATTTTTGGATCAAATTTAATGAAATTGTTCAATATGAAGGACCTATTGTTTGCTCAAGATATCCTCATTAATTTGAGCTAATTTATATTTCAATAAATGTAACAGGTCCTTGATTTTTCAAGCCTCTTTTAGCAAATTTTTTGATTCAATTTAAGGAAATCCTTCAATATGAAGTCCTATCGCTTTCTTAGGGTCTCCTCAATAATTTGAACTAGTTTACACTGCAGTAGATGAGGTAGATCTTTGATTTTTCAAGACTTTTTTTGTAAAATTTTTGATTAAATTTAATGGAATCGTTCAATATGAGGTCCTATCGCTAGCTTAGGTACCCTCGTTAATTTGAGCTAGTTTAAAGTTCAGTAAATGAAGCATGTCTTCGATTTTCCAAGCCTTATTCAGCAATTTTTTAGATTAAATTTAATGAAATCGTTTAATATCAGATCCCATTGTTTGCTTAAAGTCTACCGTTTAATTTGAGCTAATTTACATTTCAGTAAATGTAATAGGACTTCGATTTTTCAAGCTTTATTCAGCAAATTTTTTGATAAAATTGAATGAAATCGTTCAATATGAAGTCCTATCGCTTGGTTAAGATCTCCTTATTAATTTGAGCTGATTTATCTTTGAATAAATGTGGCAGATCTTTGTTTTTTTCAAGCCATATTTAGCAAATTTTTTGATTAAATTCAATAAAATCGTTCAATATGAAGTCCTATTGTATGCTTAAAGTCTCCTCAATAATTTGAACTAGTTTGCACTGCAGTAGATGAGGTAGGTCTTTGATTTTTCAAGCCTTTTTTAGCAAATTTTTAAATTAAATTCAATGAAATCCTTCAATATGAAGTCATATGGCTTGCTTAAGATCCCCTCATTAATTTTAGCAAGTTTAAATTTAAATAAATCAAACAGGTCTTTGATTTTTCAAGCCTTGTTTAGCAAATTTTTTGATTAATTTGAATGAAATCGTTTAACATGAAGTCCTATCGCTTGCTTAGGGTCTCTTCAATAATTTGAGCTAGTTTTTTCAAGCCTTATTCACCAAATATTTTGATTAAATTCAATGAAATCGTTCAATGTGAAGTCCTATCGCTTGTTTAAGGCGTCCTCAATAATTTCAGCAAGTTTAAATTTCAATAAATGTAGCAGGTCCTTGATTTTTCAAGCCTTATTTAGCAAACTTTTTGATTAAATTCAATAAAATTGTTCAATATGAAGTCGTATCGCTTGTTTAAGTTCTCCTCATTAATTTGAGCAAGTTTAAATTTAAATAAATCAAACAGGTCTTTGATTTTTCAAGCCTTGTTTAGCAAATTTTTTGATTAATTTGAATGAAATCGTTTAATATGAAGTCCTATCGCTTGCTTAGGGTCTCTTCAATAATTTGAGCTAGTTTAAACTTTAGTGAATGAAGCAGGACTTCGATTTTTCAAGCCTTATTCACCAAAGATTTTGATTAAATTCAATGGAATCATTCAATGTGAAGTCCTATCGCTTGTTTAAGGTCTCCGCATTAATTTCAGCAAGTTTAAATTTCAATAAATGTAGCAGGTCTTTGATTTTTCAAGCCTTATTTAGCAAATTTTTGGATTAAATTTAATTAAATCGTTCAATAGAATGTAATTAAGGCGGCTATGACCGATTGGCTGACACTTGCTAGGACTAAACTGGAAAGTAAGGGGCAGCAGATTACTTTTAAATAAAAAAAGATCATGTTAGCTTGCGTTAAATGTCAACGTTTACTAATGGTATAAAGATAACGTTTAATATACTATTTTAGAGTAGGCTTTTGGTAATGTCGAAGTCTTCATTATCAATTTCCACGTCGATGTCTACTGATTCGGATGAGCTGTCTTCTTTAGTGTTATTATATAAAGACAGTCATTTGTTTTTATCCATCCCTTATTATTCCTAATAGACCTTTATTTGACATCATCTTTTTTTTATATACATACATAATATATAATAATATCTCCATCGAGAATGTAGGTACATACATATAGCGCTTCCGCGATGATTTCGACCTTTTATATCTGTGAAATGTCACGTCCACGGTTGGTTAGCGGAGCAGTCGTTCGTAAAATACCATCCCCCTTGTTGTTCTGGATATCGGGACTACAATCCTTATTAAAAAGGATATTACCTCTATATGTCGCGAGTCGGCGGCGGGGAGGAGGTGATGCCATTCACCAAATAAATCCCGCGTACTAAACTGAATTTAGACGAGAAGTAAGTTTATGAAGCGTATATGTCACCGGCTGATCTCATTTAGATATTCCCCAGGGGAGGTGTTTGTATACATAAAATGTTCAGAGACGTTACCTTATTGTTTTTACACGCGAGAATTGTTCCTCTAACGAGACGGCCGTTTAAGAGAAAAAATTTAATCAAGTCCAAGCTGGTAAACATCACATATCAAGCGGTGCAGGTATTACTTGCGCCTAAACACTAATCTGATGCGTCCTCTTTAAATAAACCGTAAAAAAAATGACATCACGCCACGTTTTAACAAGTTCGAACCGGTTATTTAATGAATATACCTACATGTACCAATAAATCATTCAATTTCGTCCCTTAAGACCGCGCGAAATGATAATAAAAAGGAAAAAATTAAGCTCACAAACAAAGTCTATATAACATGCAGGCGACTTAATTAATATTGTCTTTATATTGCTTCGGAATGAACTTCTTAGATGTAGTAAAGCATCTCTACCTTAGCTTTAATTAGATTAGTTCTTTTGTAATCATAAATGCGATCGCTGCGCCCTTAATAAGGGTGGTTCCATTTAAAATGGATCGATAAATTAAATAAGAAACTTACGATGACATATATGATGCATTTTTTTTAACTAAAACTAAATATAAATACGAAGTAGTTTTATTGCTTGCTCAGGGGCCCCTTCGTCAATTTAAGCTAATTTAAATTCAATAAATATAGCAGGTCTTCGATTTTTCAAGCCTTATTTAGCAAATTTTTGGATTAAATTTATTGAAATCGTTCAATATCAAGTCCCATCGATTGCTTAGAGTCTCCTCATTAATTTGAGCTAGTTTACGCTTCAATAGATGACGTAGGTCTTTGATTTTTCAAGCCTTATTTAGCAAATTTTTTGATTAAATTTAATGACATCGTTCAAAATTAAGTCCTATTGCTTGCTTAAGGTCTTCTAGTAAATTTACGCAAGTTTAAATTCAAATAAATTAAACAGGTCTTTGATTTTTCAAGCCTGATTTAGCAAATTTTTGGATTAAATTCAATGAAATCGTTCAAAATGAAGTCCTATTGTTTGCCTTAAGGTTTCCTCATTAATTTAAGAAACTTTAAAGTTATATAAATTAAGTAGGCCTTTGATTTTTCAAGCCTGATTTAGCAAATTTTTGGATTAAATTTAATGAAATCGTTCAATATGAAGTTCTATCGATTTGCTTAGAGTCTCCTGATTAATTTGAGTTAGTTTAAACTTAAATAAATGACTTATGTTTTCGATTTTTCAAGCCTAATTTAGCAAATTTTTAGATTCAATTTATCGAAATCGTTCAATATAAAGTCCTATCGTTTGCTTAGAGTCTTCTCATTAATTTGAGCTAGTTTAGACTTCAGCAGTTGACGCAGGTCTTTGATATTTTCAAGCCTTGATTTAGCAAATTTTTGATTAATGTTTAATGAAATCGTTCAATATGAAGTCCTATCGCTTGGTTAAGGTCTCCTCATTAATTTGAGCATGTTTAAATTTACAATTAATCAAACAGGTCTTTGATTTTTCAAGGCTTCTTTAGCAAATTTTTTGATTAAATTTGATAAAATCGTTCAAAATGAAGTTGTATCGCTTGCTTAGAGCCTTCTCATTAATTTGAGCTAGTTTACACTTTAATAGATGACGTAGGTCTTTGATTTTTCAAGCCTACTTTAGTAAATTTTTAGATTAAATTCAATGAAATCCTTCAAAATCAAGTCCTATCGCTTGCGTAGGCTCTCCTCATTAATTTGACCTAGTTTACACTTCAGTAGATGATATATCTTTGATTTTTCAAATCTGATTTAGCAAATTTTTGGATTAAGATTAAGGAAATCGTTCAATACGAAGACCTATTGTTTCCTTCAGGTGTCATAATTAATGTAAGCAAGTTTAAAGTTATATAAATCAAGCAGATCTTTGAATTTTCAAGCGTCTTTCAGCAAATTTTTTGATTAAATTTAATAAAATCGTTCAAAATGAAGTTCTATCGCTTGCTTAGACTCTCCTCATTAATTTAAGTAAGTTTAAATTCAAATAAATTAAACAGGTCTTTGATTTTTCAAGCCTTCTTTAGCAAAATTTTGGATTAAGTTTAATGGAATCGTTCAATATGAAGATCTGTTGTTTCATTGAGGTGCCCTCATTGATTTAAGCAAGTTTAAAGTTATATAAGTCAAGCAGGTCTTCGACTTTTCAAGCCTTTTCCAGCAAATTTTTAGATTAAGTTTAATGAAATCGTTCAATATGAAGACCTATCGCTTGCTTAAGGTCGCCTCATTAATCTCAGCAAGTTTAAATTTAAATAAATTGAGTAGGTCTTCGAGTTTTCAAGCCTTTTTCAGGAAATTTTTGGATTAAATTGGATAAAATCGTTCAAAATATAGTCTTGCCGGTTGCTTAAGGTCTCCTCATTAATTTGAGCGAGTTTAAATTTAAATAAATCAAGCAGGTCTTTGATTTTTCAAGCATTTATCAGCAAATTTTTGGATTAAATTTATTAATTTGAGGGGAAAGTTAATAACTACTGGATTTTTTCTCGTGTTATTTTTTTTTTTAGGTTTTTCCTATATTGTCTCTGATTATATTTGGACTCTCGTATTTTTTGGGCCGAAACTATTATGGGTTTCAAAAAGGTAGTGATTGGTTTACATCAATCTGATCAATATGATTTTGGAAACAGATTATCTGATTTTTGAAAGCTGCTTAACTGATTTTGAGCTGGTTTTTACTTCTAAACCGAAACAAGCTAAGCTTATCTGCTTTTAGAAGCAGTTTATCTGGTTTTGTGTTGATTTTGAGCTATAATCTTAAACTAGATTAACCTACCTAGTCCTGAGAGCAGTTTAACTGATTTTTTTGATCTGATTTTTGATTTCTAAACCAAAACCTGATAAGCTTAGCTGGTTTTTGAATATATGTACATAGATTACTAGTTCAAAACCAGCTTTAAATCAAGTAAGCTACTTTCAAAATCAGATGAGCTGTTTCCAAAATCAGTTACGTGGTAGCAGTTCGTCCAATTTTTCAAACAAAATAATAACAAAAGAATGACGTAACGGGTTAATAAAATATTATATTTGGGATAAATTGTAGATTTTGATAGAAAATGCTTGAAAATTAGAAGACCTACCGATCCAAGTCAGTTTCACATCACCTTATAAAAGCGGTACCGAAACCTGCAACAACCCCTGTATATTCGTTCACATATGGTACGACGAATTCAACCTAATATGTGTCCTCTTATATTAACGCTCCTGCTTCCAGCTAACCTGTTGCTTCTTTATATTTAGCTGAATATCAATTTAAATGCTAATATTATTTCGAGGTAGATACTGATTTTTAATACATTTTTTATCGTAATATACGAGGGGTACCCCGTAGGGGCGCCCCTTTTAAAAAACGTTCCCTTATAATACGAAAAAATTTCCTAGAAATTACATAACACCTTTCTAGTTCTGATTTAAATTAATTTTTAAGCATTCTATTCGTTTTAAAATTTATTTTTTTTTATAT
Source organism: Holotrichia oblita (assembly GCA_023690525.1). Classification (NCBI taxonomy): domain Eukaryota; kingdom Metazoa; phylum Arthropoda; class Insecta; order Coleoptera; family Scarabaeidae; genus Holotrichia; species Holotrichia oblita. The sequence continues at coordinate 25,006,089 of CM043023.1, forward strand.
TTATTTGGATCCCCTTACGTCCCCCCAGGATTAAAATTCATCGCAAATTTTTTTTTTAATTACCATTATATACTAGAATTACAGAGTAATCCAAGTACATACGTTTTATATATATATGTAGGTTAGGACATCTTTGTCGCGTGGAATATCCTGGTATAGACATCCTTTTTATCCCCTATACTGTATTGATCGCCTGTTGCATAGTAGTAAGGGCGCAAGCTCCGTGGTGCCATGTCCTACTCTTGCCGTAGCTTTATTCGTCCTGCAATTCAAGTAGGCCAAGACACTCAGCTGACTTCAGCCTAGCTGAGTTGATCGGTCTTCGACAATCTCCCGAAACAGCCACCTTTATTTTTTCTACTTCCTATCTTGGAAAAGAAGTACTTTCCCAAAAACAGCAGCAGGAATTCCCCGATTGCTAAACTGGCGAAACTTAGAGAGACGTTAGCGAAGTGCCTGCTTGCCTGCCTGCCTGCCTGCCTGCCCTGACTAATACCGTCTTCAGTTGGTAAATTTAATTTTTACCACAGCTGAGCTGGTTTGAAACGATTTTTTTAGAGGGTGAGTACCACATTTTAAATCGAGAGTGCCCTTAGGATTTGTATTAGGACCATTATAATTTTATCGTGTTAAATGTCAATTTTTTCGTATGCTTTTTTAAATTAGGTTTTGACCTCAACCCCGCAATAATTTCGTTTCATTTGTTTTATTTGCTTACCTCCTTTTTAAATTTAATAAATTTCGTCGGGTTTATTTCAGATTACACGCTCGAATCTCCTTAAGAAATTGCAAAAAAAACGGTATTGATTTTTTCAGTAAACCAGCTCTAAACATGTAGTTGGTGTATGACAGGCATGTTTAAACTGGTTTCAGCTGGAAATTCGCGTGAAATCATCGCCGTTTTACGCGTACGAATCGTTCTCGAATTGATCTAGTTGTTTGGGGGCATATGATTTTGATGAAATGTTTCTAAATTGACTTCGATATCTGGATGTATTTGTTTTAGAGTATATATTTTGAATTTATTTATATATATGCAAACTGTGAGTTCGGAGCTTTTTGCTAACACACAGGTGTCCTTCTGCTAATTCAAATTTTAAATTCGTTTTTATTTATTTAGTTGTTTTGAGATTAATTTATTTCGGATGATTAACAGGAGGTGCTCCTCGTTAATTTGAGCTATTTTAAACCTAAATAAATGAAGCAGATCTTTGATTTTTCAAGCCTTTTTTAGCAAATTTTTGGATTCAATTTAATGAAATTGTTCAATATGAAGTCCTATCTCTTACTTATGGTCTCCTCATTAATTCTAGCAAGTTTAAATTTAAATAAATTAAGCAGGTCTTTAAATTTTCAAGCGTTCTTCAGCGAATTTTTTGATTAAATTCAATGAAATCGTTCAATATGAAGTCCTATCGCTTGCCGAGGGTCTCCTCGTTAATTCCAGCAAGTTTAAATTTAAATAAATTAAGCAGGTCTTTAATTTTTCAAGCCTTTTTCAGCAAATTTTTGGATTAAATTTAATGAAATCATTCAATATGAAGTCCTATCGCTTGCTTGGGGTCTCCTCATTAATTTGAGCGAGTTTAAAATTAAATAAATGAAACAGGTCTTTGATTTTTCAAGCCTTATTCAGCAAATTTTATGATTAAAATCAATGAAATCGTTCAATATGAAGTCCTATTGTTTGCTTACGGTCTCCTCATTAATTTGAGCAAGTTTAAAATTAAATAAATGAAACAGGTCTTTAAATTTTCAAGCCTTATTCAGCAAATTTTATGATTAAATTCAATGGAAATCGTTCAATATGAAGTCCTATCGCTTACCGATGGTCTCCTCATTAATTCCAGCAAGTTTAAATTTAAATAAATTAAGCAGGTCTTTAAATTTTCAAGCGTTCTTCAGTAAATCTTTTGATTAAATTCAATGGAAATCGTTCAATATGAAGTCCTATCGCTTGCCGAAGGTCTCCTCATTAATTCCAGCAAGTTTAAATTTAAATAAATTAAACAGGTCTTTAACTTTTCAAGCCCTTTTCAGCAAATTTTTTGATTAAATTTAATGAAATCATTCAATATGAAGTCCTATCGCTTGCTTGAGGTCTCCTCATTAATTTGAGCAAGTTTAAAATTAAATAAATGAAACAGGTCTTTGATTTTTCAAGCCTTATTCAGCAAATTTTATGATTAAATTCAATTAAATCGTTCAATGTGAAGTCCTATTGTTTGCTTACGGTCTACTCATTAATTTGAGCTATTTTAAATTTAAATAAATCAAGCAGGTCTTTGATTTTTCCAGCTTTCATCAGGAAATTTTTGGATTAAATTCATTATTTTGAGAGGGTTAATAAGTTAATAACTGCTTCATTTTTTTCCCATATTTTTTATATCCCTCTCGTGTTATCGATTTACGACGGAATTAACCATCTTTCTACATTGCCTCTAATTATATTTGGGCTCTCGATCGGGCGAGGTTATTGCACTCCAATTTTATTGCACCACCCGGTAAAAATATTTTTCATAACTGGAAATTTAGCCTTAACAGTGGAGGTAACTAATTTTTTTTTGCAAATTTTGCCATTTCCTACTGATTTTATAGGTTAGAGTTCATTATTGGAACTGCGTGGTATTTTTTGGGCCAAAACTTTGGAATTTTCAAAGCTACTTGATTAAGTTTCCATAGTACCCTACCATTATCTGTTTCGAGGAGGCAATGATTGGTTTATATCAATCTGATTAATATGATTTCCTGGTTGTTGAAATAGATTATCTGATTTTTGAAAGCTGCTGAACTGGTTTTGAGCTGGTTCTGACTTGTAAACCGAAACCAGCTAAGCGTATCCGCTTTTGGAAGCAGTTTATCTGGTTTTGTGTTGATTTTGAGCTATAATCTTAAACTAGATTAACTTACCTAGTCCTGAAAGCAGCTTAACTGGTTTTTTGAGCTGACTTTTGATTTATAAACCAAAACCTGATAAGATTACCTGATTTTTGGGATGTAGATTACTAGTTCAAAACCAGCTTAAAATCAAGTGAGCTACTTTCAAAATTTTTCAAGCCTTATTTAGCAAATTTTTCTATTCAATTTAATGAAATCGTTCAATATAAAGTCATATCACTTCCTAAGGACTCCTAATTAATTTGAGCAAGTTTAAATTTAAATAAATTAAGCAGATCTTTAATTTTTCAAGCCTTATTTAGCAAATTTTTAGATTAATTTGGATGAAATCGTTCAAAATAAAGTCCAATTTGCTTACGATCTCCTCATTAATTTGAGCTATTTTAAATTTAAATAAATCAAGCTGGTCTTTGATTTTTTCAAGCCTTATTTAGCAAATTTTTGGATTAATTTGAATGAAATCGCTCAATATGAAGTCCTATTGTTTGCTTACGGTCTCCTCGTTAATTTAAGCAAGTTTAAATTTAAATAAATCAAGCAGGTCTTTGATTTTTCAAGCCTTATTCAGCAAATTTTTGGATTAATTTGAATGAAATCGTTCAATATGAAGTCCTATTGTTTGCTTACGGTCTCCTCATTAATTTAAGCAAGTTTAAATTTAAATAAATCTAGCAGGTCTTTGATTTTTCAAGCCTTATTTAGAAAATTTTTGGATTAATTTAAATGAAATCGTTTGATATGAAGTCCTATTGTTTGCTTAAGGTCTCCTCATTAATTTCAGCAAGTTTAAATTTAAATAAATCAAGCAGGTCTTTAATTTTTCAAGCCTTATTTAGCAAATTTTTGAATTAATTTGAATGAAATCGTTCAAAATGAAGTCCAATCGCTTGCTTACGATCTCCTCATTAATTTCAGCTAGTTTAAATTTAAATAAATCAAGCAGGTCTTTGATTTTTCTAGTCTTATTCAGCAAATTTTTGAATTAATTTGAATGAAATAGTTTAATATGAAGTCCTATCGCTTGCTCAAGGTTTCCTCATTAATTTGAGCTATTTTAAATTTAAATAAATCCTCAAGGTCTTTGATTTTTCAAGCCTTATTTAGCAAATTTTTGGATTAATTTGAATGAAATCGCTCAATATGAAGTCCTATTGTTTGCTGACGGTCTCCTCATTAATTTAAGCAAGATTAAATTTAAATAAATCAAGCAGGTCTTCGATTTTTCAAGCTTTATTCAGCAATTTTGGTGGCATGGGAGGGTGGTGGGTGCTAGTACACAATATAAATTAAAGCAACGTTAAAAATTGATTTAAAATATATTTAAACAGAGGCATGTTTTACATTTAATACTTAATCTAACAGTTAATTATAACGATCCCTTTAAATATTTTATCATCTTAAACTTATATCTGAAAAAAAACTTGAAACAAAAATAACATCATTTCCGGTTATACATGGTTCGTTCTAATTCCCTTTGTTTCTCCCTGAAAGCCGCAATAGGATCGTCGAATTGGCTGTAATATCTCAGGACGTCCCTTACATCTTGCACATCCGACATGGCTATAACTGCAATGGAATCAAGACAATATTAAATCCGAATTTTGATCTATCTGAGCCGAACCTCTGAGGAAATTGGCCAAATCTAATAAGGTCGTGTCGAAATCGTTACCATCCCATCTTAAGACTTTGAGGACGTTATCTTGATGATCCAAGACTGAATCGGTGTCCCAATCTACCAGAATTACCTTTGAATAAAAATGTTTTTTTTTTAATGTTTCTGGGGGAGAAGGAGAGATAATTTTGCGGTCGTACCTTGTTCAGGTTCCTGTTTAATTTGCCGAGATCTTTAACGTGATGACCATCGGTGAAATTAGTAGCATCCCTGACTAATTTATAAGTGATCAAGTTGTTCGGATCTAAGACTTCTAATATTGGAAAGACGGTCATGCCTAATTCAGCTGTGTAGATCACGATCTCGTAGATTCCGCTCAACATCTCCAAGAATTGATCTATTCCTATATATTAAATTTTGGGATTTTTTAATTTTTTTTAGTTTTCTTTTTTTTTTGGAAGGGGGAGGGGGAGAAATACCTGGTCGTTTCTTAAACCTCCACCCTGTATTATAAGTCCAATCCGGGTGAACTAAAACATCTTTAAATTCCAACACTAGAGTGTAAGGTGGCTGATGATACGGATATTTCAACTCGTCCGGCAGCAATTTATCCCTAGACGGTTCATTAATCAGCTAAAGGGGAACGCAAATTAAATTAAATAATCTTAAAAAAATCCCCACCCTTTCCCCCTTCCACTTACCTTCCTATAATAATTCATCTGCTTGAAAGTCCTGTAAATGTACTGAGCAGGAATGGAGAGCTTTGAATATTCATCCTCGATGACTTGTCCGTCCTCCCCGAGACCGGGGGCTCCGAATTCCATTAAAAGAAATAAACCGGTGACCGTGACTGTCACCCCGAATATCGTGAAAGTGTATTTCATCGTTCGCCACGAATTCGCGTCGTCTTTATGATCGCCGTCCTCGTCGCCCGTCGACGAGGTAGTCCTGGCCGAACTCGTCTGAGTCACCGTCGAAATAATGGTCGGACTTACCGACGTATCCACCGATAATTTCGACGCAGTTTCTTCGCCCTCTTTCGTCTCGATTTCCTCGTTTTTCTCCTCGATTTCCGATATAGATTCGTCCGTCGAATTCTTGTCGATGTTTAAAGGACCCGCTGACGTTAATTCGGGTTTAATATCGGCGATGATAGTGGAAGCGTCGGCGACGGATTTGTTACCTTTTGTGCAGTAGAAGGAGACCAGCATCAGTTTCCTGGCGAAATCTTCACGATCCCTTCGGAACGGGTACAATTGCTTCGTCGTGTATCTATTAAGGGAGCACCTCAATAGTATTCGCGTTAAATGTAAGGAAGTCCGCGTTAAAATCGACATTTTTTTTCCGTCTAAATGGATTTACCGGACAAAAATGACGCTCACATGACGTTTAAACGAGAACTGTCAAATTGACAGGTCGATACCGAACGGACTGACTTGGATGTTTTAAAATGTTGTGTAATGATCTTATCTAGGTATAGATGGCGTTCGGATCGATTTTTAATATACACCGTTGGTCAAAAATTAAATTACAATTCCCAATTTTATTTCTCAACGTCTGAATTTTATTAATTTAAGCTTTCGATTCGGTTTTTTTTGCAACGTTTTCCCCTAATTTTTTTTTCTAATAAATTTTCGTTACAAAATAAGATAATAGTCACAGGAAATGAAAAACAAAACCAAATTAATTTGTTTTCGTATTTTCTCAGACTTCAATGAATGAAATCAAATGGTTAATTTTTATTCGACCTTGAAGTTTCGTTTAACAGAATTTTCAAAATTTGTCACGATTCTCAAAAAGTTTGAGAGATGATCGCATGCTGAAAATGTTATAGCTTGTTTTGTCATGTTTCTAAATCAGAAAAAAATGTAAAAATCATCATTTGACCGCCTACCGGTTCATTTTTACCCGACCTCGAATTTTTAAAGTTAAACCACATTTTTAACCAACTTCGAGAGGCAATCGAACGCTGACAACAACACTACTTCTTGCTTCAGTTCTCTAGACCACAAAACATCATGAATCATCGTTTGACCACCCACCGGTTCATTTTTATCCGACCTTGAAGCTTCGTATAACAGATTTTACAAAATTTATCTCACATTTTCCAAACTTCGGGAGGTGATCCAACGCTGAAAATTATACTGTTTGTTGCTTCAAGTCTCTAGACTACAAAAAAATCGAGAATCATCGTTTGACCCTCCCCACCGGTTCATTTTTACCCGATCTTGAAGTTAGATGCTCGAATCTTTAAAGTTTACCACATTTTTAACCAACTTCGAGAGGCAATCGAACGCTGATAACGATACTACTTGTAGCTCCAGGTTTCTAGACCAAAAAAAATCATGAATTATCGTTTGACCACTCACCGGTTAAATTTTATCCGACCTTGAAGTAAGATACTACACTTATCAAGTTAATTACACTTTTTCCAAGCTTTCAGAGATGGCCAAACGCTGAAAATGATACTGTTTGTTGCTTCAAGTCTCTAGACCACACAAAATCATGAATTATCGTTTGACCACCCACCGGTTTATTTTTACCCGACCTTAAAGTTAAATGCTCGAATTTTTAAAGTTTACCACGTCTTTTAACCAACTTTGAGAAGCATTCGAACGCTGATAACGACACCACTTGTTGCATCAGTCCTCTAGACCACAAAAATCATAAATTATCGTTTGACCACTCACCGGTTCATTTTTATCCGACCTTGAAGCTTCGTATAACAGATTTTACAAAATTGATCCCACATTTCCCAAACTTCGGGAGGTGGTCAAAGGATGAAAATGATACTGTTTGTTGCTTCAGATCTCTAGACTACAAAAAAATTGAGAATCATCGTTTGACCGCCCACCGGTTCATTTTTACCCGACCTTGAAGTTAAATGTTCGAATTTTTAAAGTTTATCACATTTTTAACCAACTTCGAGAAGCAATCGAACGCTGATAACGACACTACTTGTTGATTCAGTTCTCTAGACCACAAAAAATCGTGAATTATCGTTTGACCACTCACCGGTTAAATTTTATCCGACCTTGAAGTAACATACTGCAATTATAAAGTTAATTGCACTTTTTCCAAAATTTTGGAGATGGTCAAACGCTCAAAACGATACTGCTTATTGCTACAGGTCTCTAGACCACAAAAAAATTGAGAATCATCTTTTGACCGCCCACCGGTTCATTTTTACCCGACCTTGAAGTTAGATGTTCGAATTTTTAAAGTTTATCACATTTTTAACCAACTTTGAGAAGTAATCGAACGCTGATAACGACACTACTTGTTGATTCAGTTCTCTAGACCACAAAAAATCATGAATTATCGTTTAACCACCCACCGGTTAAATTTTATCCGACCTTGTAGTAACATACTGCAATTATAAAGTTAATTGCACTTTTTCCAAAATTTTGGAGTTGGTCAAACGCTCAAAACGATACTGCTTGTTGCTACAGGTCTCTAGACCACAAAAAAGAAATTGAAAATTATTGTTTGACCAGCCACCGGTCAATTTTTATCCGATCCTGAAGTTTTGAAAGTTTATTTCACATTTTACAAACTTTGAAAGGTGATTAAACGCTGAAAATGAAATTGCCTGTTGCTTCAAGCCTCTAGACTACAAAAAAATCTAGAATCATCGTTTGACCACCCACCCACCGGTTCATTTTTACCCGACCTTGAAATTAAACGTTCGAATTTTTAAAGTTTACCACATTTTTACCCAACTTTGAGAGACAATCGAACGCTGATAACGACATCACTTGTTGATTCCGTTCTCTAGACCACAAAAAATCGTGAATTATCGTTTGACCACTCACCGGTTAAATTTTATCCGATCTTGAAGTAACATATTGCAATTATAAAGTTAATCGGACTTTTCCCAAACTTTCAGAGATGGTCAAACGCTGAAAACGATACTGACCACAAAAAAAGAAATTGAAAATCATCGTTTGACCAGCCACCGGTCAATTTTTATCCGATCCTGAAGTTTTGAAAGTTTATCTCACGTTTTCCAAACTTTGAAAGGTGATTAAACGCTCAAAATGATACTGCCTGTTGCTTCAAGTCTCTAGGCGACAAAAAATTGGGAATTATCGTTTGACCATTCACCGGTTAAATTTTTTCCCACCTTGAAACGACGAAAACCCAAATTTTTAAATTTTACCGCGTTTTTTAACCATTATTTGACCACTCACCATTTTTTTATGAAGCTTTGTAGCAGATTAATATTCCCCGAAAAAAAAATTGCCCTCGTATATCTGAAAATGATGTTTTGACGTTTCTCGGTTATAAACGTCAAAATGACGTTGATGGATAATTTTTTTCGGCTGCAAGCTTACCAACGGTAATTTTATTTCGCGTTACCAACACTAGATGTCTCTATTTACGATCGGTGCTCAAGTCCTGTCATTTTTGACATTGACACTTTAAAATTTAAAATTAAAATATGGACACTTATAAGGAGAAAGCGGAAAAATTGATAAAAGAAGCGGAGAAAAAACTATCACCGGGCGGGATTTGGAGCATCTTCTTCGGATCGTACGCGAAAATCGACGAGGCAGCCGAATGTTACCAGCGAGCCGGGAATCTGTTCAAGATCAGCAAAGCTTGGGAGGAAGCGGCTGATAGTTTTTTCAAAGCCGCTGGATTATTATCGAAGATCGGTAACAGGCACGAAGCGGCGACGGCTTACATCGACGCTGGACATTGTTTTAAGAAATTCAACGTTAATACGGCGGAGAATTGCTATTTAAAAGCGATTGAGATTTATTTGGATATGGGGAGATTCACTGTAGCCGCTAAACATCACCAAACTATAGCGGAAATGTACGAAAATGAGCCGTTGGATTACGATAAGGTGATGCAACATTTAGAGCAAGCTTCGGATTATTTTAGGGGGGAGGAAAGTTTCTCTTGCGCGAATCGGTGCTTGCTGAAGGTGGCTGCTTATTCGGCCGAATTAGAGAATTACGAGAAAGCTATTATTATCTATGAAGGTATAGCTGCTACTGTGATAGATAACAGTTTATTGAAATATTGCGCTAAGGAGTATTTCTTCAGGGCGATGCTTTGTCATTTGTGTTTAGACGCGACTAATTCGAGATCGGCACTCGAGAGATACGTCAATAGATATCCAGCTTTAAAAGATACGAGGGAATATAAATTGGTGTCTAGTTTAGTCGAATTTATCGAAGAATTAAACGTTGATGGATTAACCGAAGCTGTACAGGAATTTGATTCGATACATAGACTTGATAGATGGTTCACGATGATGTTGTTGAGGATAAAGAATAAATTAAGCGATGGTAAATTCGATCTGAGGTAGATTTAAATCAAAAATGTATATATGTTGAAATAAATTGTGTTTGATTGCGATCAATATATTAAATTTAAAAAATAAAAACAATATTATATAATATTAATATAAGAATAAATAATTTTTTTTTAATATATAATATAAAACATTTTATTTCTTTTTTATATTATAAAATTAGTCAATTTCGAATTAGTTCCTGCTTCCGTTCAACAGATGGCGTTGTACTATCTCCCGTATTTAACTCTCCTCGTTTGTACGCATTTAATTTGATCGTGGCTTCAATAATCTGCTGGCTGGCGGTGGGATTCGTGAGAATCCTGCCGCATCGAATACGGGCATGATCTCTTTGCTACCGCGAATCGAGTCCTTCTTAAAAGGTTCCGTCGGGAAATAGGTGGCGCCGTAAAAATCCAAACCTTGTTGCAATAGATTATTGTACTCGTCTAAGGATGCTACGGTGATCCGGATAGGGTTGGGCGTCCCGGGAATCTGATCGACCTTCGGTGGTACCCGGATAACTTCAACCTTCAAGAATTTCAAAAAAAAAACTCGTAATCATACACAACTGTCGTAATATATACAGGGTGAGAGTTTTGAAGTTGAATATGAACTGTCACGTGAAAATATTTTTTTAGTCTAAGTTTTTAAACACCCTGTATAACGCTACAGATAAGAACTTCAAATGTCGTGTAATTACACAATATCAGCTGTGCGTATGCAAAATTTCAATCGTCTCTTTTACTCCTGCGTGACGTAATATCCCTATAAATCAAGATCGGTATCTGTCACTTTTGTTTTCCTTTAATTGCCAATAACTCAGAACGAATGGTATCTAGATGTATGAAATACGTGTCAAATTTATCGTAGAAGCTGAATCTGTAATTTATTTTATAGAGTGCTATTTAAAAAATCGAAATTGATGCCCACTTCTCACCAATCACCCTGTATCATTCTAATTATCAGAAAATATAATACGATATAAACGAACTAATTGACGTTCACACAGTCTATAATTTCGCTAACTAACTATATGTACTTATCAACAACATATATTAACAACTGAATTATATACAGGGTGTGGCATCTTCTTGGGATCGGCTGATCGTGGCTTTGCTACAAGTTTAGATTTTTGTACAAAGGGAATTTTATACGGAATCGAAAGAGATGGAAAATCTGCAATAGTTAGCATAAAAATATACAGGGTGTTCCGTTTGAAATAAACGAGTTTTAGTCGTTTAAAGGTATTTAATTTTGAGTTCGATTTTATTAAACACCCAGTATAATATAATATCAATGTTTAGTATGGAAAATAAAGCTTAAAGTATCATTATAATAATATGCGATTTTTTCAAAACGATTTTAGGAAAAGCTAGATTTATTTTTTATCTCTGTATAAAACTGTTGCGAATATTCGAAAACTGTTGCAGAGTATGTTAATTAAAATTACCTTATATTACATCAAGGAATTCAAAAATGCAATAATATATAGGGCGTTCCATTTAAATAAACAAAGTAACGTGTCGTACAGACAAAATTGAACACCCTGTATATAAGAAAATATTTTCTTGCTATAGAGAAGTTCGTTCTAGACATCTTTTACTAAGAACATTTTTCGATAAAATAAATAGCAAAGCCACAATCAGCCGATCCCATGAAGATATACAGGGTGTTTTATAATATATGCGCAGGTCTTCAGGATTTGATAGCTTGTCAAAAAATTTGAAAAAAAGTTTCTATTAACTTACCGTCTAAAATGCACCATTTTCGAGATACAGGGTGTTAAAATTGAATTTAAAAAAATCGTTTTTTTTTTTGGAAATATCTCCGGAACCGTTTATCGTAAAGAAAACAGCTTTTGTAAACATTTTCTATTCATAATAAGCGAAGTTGTGTGCGAGAAATTTTGTTTTTTAAGTCATAATTGGTGAAGATTTTGAAGGGGTATAATTTTGACGTTTAAACGAAAATTTTTTACTTCGTGATCTTTATCGATCTTCCTCTAATTTTTAGGAACTTTCCTCCTGACGCCCTCCCACGATCTAAGCCTGGATAAAACGGCCGGTTAACCGGAAGTGATATTTATTCAAAAATATTTTCACGTGACAGTTCATATTCAACCAAAGCCAACTGCAAAATTTCGTTTTAAAATTCCGTCCCGTTTGTATAATACCTTTAATAGAGCATTCTCACCAATCACCCTGTATAATTCTTATTATCAGAAAATATAATACGATATAAATGAATTAATTGACGTTCACGCAGTCTATAATTTCGCTACCTAACTATATGTCAGTACTTATCAACAACATATAATTAACAACTGAATTATATACAGGGTGTGGCATCTTCTTGGGATCGGCTGATCGTGGCTTTGCTACAAGTTTAGATTTTTGTACAAAGGGAATTTTATACGGAATCGAAAGAGATGAAAAATCTGCAATAGTTAGCATAAAAATATACAGGGTGTTTCGTTTGAAATAAACGAGTTTTAGTCGTTTAAAGGTATTTAATTTCGAGTTCGATTTTATTAAACGCCCAGTATAATATAATATCAATGTTTAGTATGGAAAATAAAGTTTAAAGTATCATTTTAATAATATGCATTTTTTGTTTCAAAACGAATTATTCGAAAACTGATTGCGTTTTAGGGCAGACTCTGTATAAATTATTTTTTACCTTATATTATCATCGAAAACGAATTCAAAAATGCAATAATATATAGGATGTTCCATTTAAATAAACAAAATAACCTGTCATACAAACAAAATTGAACACCCTGTATATAAGAAAATATTTTCTTGCTATAGAGAAGTTCATTCTAGACATCTTTCACTGAGAACATTTTTCGATAAAATAAATAGCAAAGCCACAATCAGCCGATCCCATGAATATATACAGGGTGTTTCATAATATATGCGCAGGTCTTCAGGATTTGATAGCTTCTCAAAAAATTTGAAAAAAAGTTTCTATTAACTTACCGTCTAAAATGCACCATTTTCGAGATACAGGGTGTTAAAATTGAATTGAAAAAAATTTTTTTTTTTATTATCTCCGGAACCGTTTATCGTAAAGAAAACAGCTTTTATAAACATTTTCTATTCATAGCCAAGTTTAAATCATAATTGATGAAGATTTTGTCTGGTATTAATGCCATATTATCATATAATTTTGACGTTTAAACGAAAATTTATCACTCCGCTGACTTTATCGACTTTCTAATTTTTGGAACTTTCTCCTGACGCCCTCCCACGATCTAAGCCTGGATAAAGCGGCCGGTTAACTGAACGATTCCTCCGTTTGTATAATACCTTTAATAAGGAATTCTCACCAATCACCCCAGAAAATATAATACGATATAAACGAACTAATTGACGTTCATGCAGTCTATGTTTTGCTAACTAACTAGAACAATTAACAACATTAATATAAACATATAATTAAATATAAAACAAAATAATAAAGCTTAAATTAGAATAAAATCTTTGTATTTTTGAGTTAATTTGTGAAATCTGTTTGGTCGTATTGATTCTAGACATTCTATATATTTTTAAAATCTACTTTTGTAAATACAGACTGTCCAGGTCCAGTCTCTAACGGTCTTTGATCAGTACATTTTCTATCATAAAAATATTTATTTGCTCTTCTTCTTTTTTTCTATTGATTCACATCAACATCTTTGACAATTTCTTGCATACAACACATCCGACCAAAATTAAGATAAAAAATTAATTAACTTAAGACTTACCACTGAAGTGTATCGGAATAAGCTAGCTCTAATATCATCTTCGGGTAGATCTAGTGGCACCTCGTTCACGAGTAAGGAGAACGTTTTTTGCGGTCTGCATGGTATGGCGACCTTTCGATACAACCGTCCTCCGGTTACCTGGAAAGAATACTAAACATATATCAAAATATTAAGTCCTCAAGACGAGATAATCGGGATTATATCTACCTTGTGGAATCCTTTCCTGTAGACCTGCTGGTAATCTTCGGGTTCGGAAAATTTGAACAGGATACCGGTGGCCGTTTTGGTCAAGCTGAAGCTTCCTTTGAAGTTTAATTTGTCGCAGATGTTCGCCGCTTTATCCAGGCTTAGATCGTGGGAGGGCGTCAGGAGGAAAGCTCCTAAAAATTAGAGGAAGATCGATAAAATTCACGATATCGATAATATCATAAATAATCAACATCATGCAATAGTACCATCACTTACGACTATAACTGTAAGGAAAACGCTTCGCGTCATAGTCATAGAGGAAAAATCTGCAATAGTTAGCATAAAAATATACAGGGTGTTCCATTGACCATGTTTGAAGATATTTAATTTCGAGTTCGATTATTAAACACCCAGTATATAAAAAAATATTTTCTTGCTATAAAGAACTTTATTCGAGACATCTTTCACTAAGAACATTTTTCGATAAAATAAATAGGAAAGCCACAATTAGCCGATGCCAGAAAGATGCCACACCCTGTATATAATTCAGTTGTTAATATGTTGTTGATAAGTTGACAAGTTTGTACTGACATAATTATGTAGCAGTAGTTGTGTGCATTAAAAGAAACTGTTGTGTTAAAAATACTAAATACTAAAATTCTAGCAGATCTGTCATATGGAATGTCAATCGTCGCTGTCACTTTGACAGATAATGTCAAAAATGCGTCAATTTCACCCAAATTTCGTTAGAAACGTCAAAATGATCGTGGAAATTGTTTTAACCGCAAGTTTGCGATCGAAAACCGTCAAAATGTCACAATTTTTCGTTTTGTTGGGGGAGGTGGCTTTTTTACGATACTACCCCCCACCACTTTTTAGAATGAACGAAGAAAGTGTCGAATTATAATTAATTAATATTTTAGCGGCACACTCAGACACCGTTGCTTTAATGGTTGCCATGGATACGGATATGTTATTTGCGAACTGTCAATTTGTTGAGACATTTGATCGAAATTGACAGTTCGATATAGTAAACGGAGTGGGTGAGGAGGGTATTTTAAAATGTTGCGTAATAATCTCGGTTAGATATAGATGGTGTTCGAATCGATAACGACAAAAAAAAAATTGATAATTATCGGAATGATTCGCGATCTGTCGTATGGAATGTCAGTCATTGACAGATAATATAAATTATTTGATGTTTACGTCGTTTTAGTAAAAAATTTCGTTTAAAACGTCAAAATGATCGGGAATTATTTTTCGACGACAAGAAACTGTCGAAATGTCAAATTTTTAGTTTTTGTTCGGGGTGATGTCGAACTGTCAATTTGTTGAGACATTTCTGGATGAGTAGGATGTTTTAAAATGTTGCGTAATAATTATATTGGCGTTGGGATCGATAATCGTCAGTGATTGATAATTTTATTCTATTCTTCTTCAGATCGGCGATATTTTTCATTATTGAGGTTAGTTGTCAAAAAAATGACAGATTGAAGTGTTTAATCGTGTAACTATGGAAACCAAAAGCTCGATTGAAATAATCATACAATTAAGGCGTCTTACAGTAATGAAAAGGGATCGAAGTTGATATCTTGGCCTCTTTCGAAATCTCCTGCAGAAATTGCTTTCAAAAAAATTGTCCGATCAATTTGACGTTTAACGAAAGTTTGACGGAATTGACACATCGGAAACCAGTCTTTAAGTTTTGTTAGGTTATCATGCGATGCAAATATCAATCATCAATCCGTCAATGTGTTAATGATGATTGAAATTGTGTCGGGGTGCGGGAGCGAAAAAAAGCTTTAAAGTCCATCGTTGTCATTTTTTCCTGTCAAATGTCAAATTAAATGCTTCGACAGTTGAATTTATAAGAAAGATTGATAGAAATTATAAAAAAATATTTGATTACATTACAAAAACCTATTGATATTAACTTCTGGTAGAACCAGTAGAAATTGACGTTTTAAAATGTTGCGTAATGATCTTATCGAGATATAGATGGCGTTGGGATTGATAATCGGCTAACAACGTTAAATGCGCTTACTTAATTATTATTCGGTGTTTATCTTTAAAAATAAATGAAAGAGTGATTGATAATTTTATTCTTCTATTCTTATTATCGATCTGACGTATGGAATGTCAATTATCGCTGTCACATTGACAGATAATACAAATATATTAATCTAGATGCGTTGATTGCGTCAAAATTTCGTTAAAAACGTCAAAATGATTGGGGAAAAAAATTTTAACCGCAAAAAACTGTCGAAATGTCAAATTTTTAATTTTTGTTTGAGGGTGATGGAGAGGGGGGGTGGTTTTTTTTAATGATACCTTTCCGCCTATTAAATCCTATTAAGAGAAGAACAAATGAGCGAAACCGAACTGTCAAATTATAATTAATTAATATTTTAGTGAGGGCACGATTTGGAACGTTTTGTATTTTCTAATAATTTTGCAATAATTCAGACATTGCGTTTATGGTTACCATGGATACATATATGTTATTTATGAACTGTCAGTTTGATGACATTTTGCGAACTGAATCGATCGATTTTGTAGGAATGATTTGAAAATTTTACACTAAACTAAAGTCTTATAAAATTTTCATTTTATGCGTCCACCAACTTCGCGAATAATTTTTTTTTTGCTCTGCGGATTTTTTTGTAACACCCTGTATATATATATATACATATCTATGCTCACGATTTGCTTACCTTTCGTTAAGAATCTAGCGTCGCTTAAATCACTGTTCGTATCGTCGATTTCACCACCCATAATTTCACTAACCATATATGACATTCTGCTTTAAAAGACGTAGATCGTAACACTCGGGAATCGTGCACTAAATCCAAGCTTTATATATTGATTACGCGAGTCCCACCTACGACCATCATCGAATATAGGTTAGTCTTTATAACTTACCAATCTACCTTTCAATGCTTACGATAATTATATCAATTAAGGTTTTTAAAACATATTACTTCCTTGGTCTCGTATATCATTCCAGATCCGTCGTCTTCGTCTCTGTTTACCCGGCTCCTATTGTCTAATCTGAAGGTTACACAAATTTTACAGTGTTGTACGCGTGCATCCGACCGCACGATTTCTATCAAACTTCATATAAATTATTATTATTATTTTTTAATTTAATTTAAATAAATTTAATTTAAATAATTTTTTACATAAAAATAAACGAGAGATGGGATTATATCTCGTGCACGATAATCTTGGAAAACCCCCGTATATCGATGGTGACGCAACTAATAAAACTGTTTTAGATGAGATTATAAAATAAAATTCGATAATTGCTCGTTTAACCGTTCTGTTCTAGACTATTTGGGGCCGTTTCGTATTTCTCTCCTTTCAATCTCCCTGGCTTAATTGAACCTCTTCCTTAAAGAGATCTTTATAGATTGTCAAGGTTCTAACATTGAAAAATAATTTATATGTAATAAAATTTTGTTGTAATTAAGGGGACCTACGCGTTTTATTTTGATTGAGACGTAAAACGCCGCGATTAAACGCCCAATTAAAAAAAATCTGTAATTTTCGTCTTGGTATTTTGACGTTTTCAACTACAAATTACAACAGAAAAATGTTTTTCATTATTGACGTTAGTTTTGTCAAAAAATGACAGATTGAAGTGTCTAATCGTGTAACTATGGAAACCATAGATATGTTATTTGTGAACTGTCAATTTGTTGAGACATTTGATCGAAATTGACAGTTCGATATTAGTGAAAGGGGTGAGAAGGATGTTTTAAAATGTTGCGTAATAATCTCAGTTAAATGTAGATGGCGTTCGGATCGATAACGACAAAAAAAAATTGATAATTATCAAAATGATTAGGGATCTGTCATATGGAATGTCAATCATTGACAGATAATATAAATTACTTGATGTTTACGTCGTTTTAGTAAAAAATTTCGTTAAAAACGTCAAAATAATCGCGGATTATTTTTTCGACGACAACAAACTGTCGAAATGTCAAATTTTAAATTTTGGTTTCGGGGTGATGTCGAACTGTCAATTTGTTGATTTGATCGAAATTGGCGGTCCGATGTAGAGAACGGGGTGAGTAGGATGTTTTAAAACGTTGCGTAATAATCTTATCAAGATATAGATGGCGTTGGGATCGATAATCGTCATTTATTATCGATTTGACGATTGAATGTCAATCGTCGCTGTCACATTGACAGATAATACAAATGTGTTCATCAAGATGCGTCAAGATTGCGTCAAAAATTCGTTAAAAACGTGAAAATTATCGGGGATTATTTTTGTTGACGGCAAGAAACTGTCGAAATGTCAAATTTTTAATTTTTATTTGAGGGGGCGAGGAAGAGGGCTTTTTTCTCCTAAAAACTTCTTCGAATTGTCATCCTTGGCGATATTTTTCATTATTGAGGTTAGCTGTCAAAAATGACAGATTGAAGTGTCTAACCGTGTAACTATGGAAACTAAAAGCCCGATTGAAATAATCATACAATTAAGGCGTCTTACAGTAATGAAAAAGGATCGAAGTTGATATCTTGGCCTATTTCGAAATCTCCTGCAGACAACTTTGGTGAAATCGCTGTCAAAAAAATTGTCCGATCGTTTTGACGTTTAACGAAATTTTGACGGAATTGACACATCGTGAACCAGTCTTTAAGTTTTGTTAGGTTATCATATGCGATCATCATCAATGTGATAACGATGATTGAATTGTGGAGTGTCAGGAGCGAAAAAGAACTTTAAAGACTATCGTGGTCATTTTTTTCCTGTCAAATATCAAATTAAATGCTTCCGCAGTTGAATTTATAAGAAAGATCGATAGATGGGGCAACAATTCCAGGAATTATCAGGATTTTGTTGATGATGTCTCCTCACTTGTGTCCGGACTTTTATCAATTATGTTCAAATTCAACTAGTTTGCGGTTTCGGTCTGCAATCTTCAATGGAAGTGATTAAATTGCAGTACTGTCTTGTGGCGTTCCTTTAAATTCTTAGAGATCTATGTTAAGATCATTAAGCAACAAATCACTCAATCTTTCTTCCAAATTTCAAATTGAAAACTCATTTCCATTATTGGATTGAGCTGCTTCGCTTCTTAATAACATCTTGGTAAGATCAACATGCATGGGTGTAATTAAATGAAGCTTAAAAGCTCTGAAAGCATTACAAAATATACTTTCAATATACTAACAATCCAAAACCACGTTAGAAACCATTTTTTCCAATTTAAATGAAACTAAATCATGAAAAAGTATCACCAGATTTTTAGGCATACGTGGAGAGGGTCGAGGGGAACCGGCTTCAAAATTTTGGACTATGCAAAATAGGGGCTTCCCCACCTCCACATTTCTTAATTTCTCAAGATGAAGAAAAGAGACCGTCATTATTAATATCAATTTTTGAACTTAAAACGATCATCTGCTGTACCGACTTGTGTTGTGTACGGCCTTGTTCCCATCTTGCTCACTAGAGGGCATAAGGTTGCAATTAGTCCATCACTGAAGTATTATACAGTTAAAGTTGAAAGGTGAGAGGCGATGAAATTAGATCTTGCATTAGGAGTTGCGCTGACGAGACCTAGAAGGTCGAAACCACGTGGTCAGTTGCTAATGCTAGATCTATTGCAGGCATTTTTTGCGCTTTTGATATTGGCATTCATCGATGTTTTTATATTAAAAAGATCATCGTTTAATTCAAAAAAAGAATTTTTAAAACTCCAAACTTCTCATCGCTTTCCTCGATTTCAGTTGCATTATTTTGATTCAAGGTTTTGCAGTTGCTTTCTTACGATATTTCAAGTATTCCAAAACGGTTTCTTCTTCCCATAATTTTGTGAATTATTACAATCGTACAATAACATAAAAATACGCCCTCGTATGTTCGACATTATTATGACATTTTTTCCAAGACCTGCTGAAAACGCATCCACGTCATTTTAGAACAATAAAACTCGATGCAAATGAATATTCTGAAAAAAATTCTGCAAATTATGCACTTCCTATACCTATATCGAATTGATAAGAAATGACAACAAAGAAAACTGTCAATATCACCCTTCAATCACGTCTTTTTGATTCTTGATTGCTTTTCTTGATATATTTTTTAAATAGGTTAAAAAAAACAATTAAAACATATCTCGTGATCCCATCACATAATATAGCGGCAATTTTGAAACAAAAAAAAATTATGTCGAATTGATAAGTTCATTTTTTTTGCCGCAATCACGTGACTCATGTTGACTCATGTTGCATCGTAATTTGCTAAAAACAGCGAGGTTAGGTTACAACCTGACAACTTTCGACTGACACATTTGACATTTCACGACGATCGATGTGAATGGGTAGTCGGGAATGCTCTGCTCTAATAGAGTCTGATAGGAGATCCTGAAGAAGCTGACAGCATGACGGCGAAACGTCGATGGACGGAATTTTATTACAAAGACACGGTTACGGAATTACAAAAACTTTTTCCCGTTTGGATTTTTGGATCATGGTCAGCTTAAAAAAATTTTGACATATGTCACGTGATCGCGTCAATGATATAGTGACAATTTTGCCGCTTCTTTTTGGTATTAACTAACTGTTAGGAATCGTAATAAGGTTATTTTATCGGTTAGATAGAATCGATCAAAAAATATTTACGATTTTGACGTGATCACTTGACATATGTCAAAAAAAATGTCAATGTATTGGTGATTATAACATCTGTTAAAAAAGACGATCAAAGTGATGCCCGTCTATAAATTAGATCGCAAAAAAAATTGTGGTCAAACTAAACTATATTTAAAGAAACTGCTTTGTTTAAGCTCTAGATTTTTTTTTAAGGTCATCGTGAACGTCCCTTTATTAATAATTAATTTTTTTTTCTTTTATAGTTTCGAATGAGTTCTGTGACATTTTTTGTTTTCTAATCTCTCGTGTAACAAAATATTCATCATTGATTATTCGGATCATTTTAAGTGGTTATTTTTAGCGAAGTCTGCGGAGAAAAAAGTGCCTCTAGGGTGTACGTTGTGTGCATACAACGCCACATCATACCATTTTAAAGATACAAGTTATTAATAAACTGTGTACTCATTTCGTTCATTAAAGTCGAATTTTCTCGACTTTACATCACAGGATATGTATTTTAGCAATTTTTCATTTTTTTTCGTCCCCCGCTTATAATATACCTGTCAAAATTGACAAGAAAGGAACCCCATCTCAGAGAGAGAGAGAGAGAGAGATCAATTTCCTGCAATTACAACGACAATACTCGAAACATTTTCATCGCGATGCACTTAATACTAATAATAGTAAGACGATTTGTCATCGTGGAGAGTATCCTTGCAATAGGAAATTACACGCTCGATTTTAATTATGTTACTCGCACCTTGCCGCCGCTATTTGAAAGTGGTGACCTAGTAGTAATAGGGCGTTATTTTGAACGATGATTTTTCGCTGACGTTGACTTAGAGAGAAGACCATCATCGTCTAGGACCAAGCCCTTTCAATTAGCTAATGTAATGGGAGCGGCCCCGGTACACGTTGAAAATTGTCCAGAAAAGGTGTGGTCCTTGAATAGCGCACAACACAACGGTGGTTCGTTCTATCCATACGCTGGATGAAGGTGTGACACCCCTCTAACCCCCTCCTCCTCTTCCAACCCATCGCCCTCTTTTCCCCCGCGGATTCGTCAAATGTCATGCTATTCTGGGTTCTGGATTTAAAATGGAACGAGCGTTAATATCACACTATATCGAGTATGAACAATGAAATTAAAAAAAAAAAAAATCTACAATTTTACAGGATCTCACTTATCCTGTGATATATCGTTTCTCTATTTTTGTAATATCCTGATGGAAGTAAATTAGCAAGACAGGAAAGAAGGGAGGTATCGGGATGGTTCCTTTTCCTACCTCGACCAGTTTGAGATGAGGGTCAGATTTTGTCCTTCCCTAACAGTTTGCTACCAAGGCAGAAGCCAACACTGATGTGTTAATGGTTAACAATGTAGGACTCCAAAATAGCACTGATGGGAACCTTCAAAAACGGCAATACTTTATAAAGCTTGTCGTACTCAACTTCATCCTTTTTAGGGCATTACAGCATTATTGTTCAAGTGCAAGTGACAGAAGGGCGAGCTGTGGAAGCCCATCACAATCAAAATTCCCTATGTGTGCCTTCAATTCAACCAAAGATAAATTTAGAATCTGATTTTTCTAGATAGAATACAAGTTAGAGAAATATAGGTGTCAAAAGAGTCGGGAATATTTGGAGGGTTTGTCGAAATCGATCTGGAGTCTTGGAAGTTCTAGCTAAATCAAACGTTTCATTTTATCAGACGAAGCAGAACTTGTTTCATCATCTTTATCCTCATCGCTAAAATTTGCTCTTGCAGTTAGTGCATTATTGTCATCGTCAGTAGGTAATCCGTGGGCGTTCTAATGCGTCCTCGTGGACACCCCCACTGCATCTGCGTAGAACCACCAAATTGTCATGATTACGACAGTTTGACAGGTTTTAGCTGTCAAAATACAGCTTATACAGGGAGGAAGATCCTCCGCATCTTCATCGCCTTCGACATCTGAATTCACAGCCATGTCATCCGTGATTTCGTTTAACAAATTAGCAACATCTTCCGGATATTGTCTAGATTGTAGAATTTTTTCTTATCCATTCTATAAAATTAAAAAAAAACACATAAGTGTAAGGAGTTTTCAAAAATATTTCTTTTCACATAATACAAATTATTATTAAATATATCTGTCATAATTCTAGGTAGCACAGTGACGACACTGTTACGTCATGATTTGGTTATCGGTTAAGCCCTTATAACTTTAAATATGACGTCTAAATGACGGTAGGATCACGCGATTATGTCACAGAACAGTTAAGTGGAAATTAGACGTCTTATAGACGTGTTCAGAATGACGTTATTTCGCTGTCTGATTGCAAAATCAAAAAATTATTATTTTCAAATTTGAGCTCCAATACACATTGACTTAACCTTTAAACTTCCGTAAATCAACCAAATGTGTTGTGACGTCAAAAAGACGACATTATTTCGTCTAAAAAGTTTCGGCATTTTTTCGTCGCCGAAGTGACGTCATTATACCGTAACATTTTGGTGCTCTGACGTCTTTTTGGGAAAAATGCCTAATTAATAACGTCGATGTGACGTTAGCGTACTACCTGGCTTCCTATTATTATTACGTAGCCTAGTTTGTGCAAATTGAAGTGGCCTGTTTTGACAATTAATATTAATTGATACTTATTGCACGGTTGCTCTTTTAAATGGTTATAATTTGGTCCTGCTAAAATCACACATTTTATTTTAGACTCTTGGACGTTCTATTATTAAAGAAATGAATGCGTTCTGCTACTTACAGGTGAAATTAAAACAGTATGAATGTCAAATTGGCTGAGCAGGTATTAAGCGGTAGCGTAGCAGATGCTTTGAAAAATTTAAAACGCCGTATGTCTCAGGGTATTCAAGGACAGCAAAACTAAACGTTACAATTTAAAAAAAAGGAGTCTTTAAGGGAGCTCGCACACTGAGGCGCGGCGAAGCGAATTTATTACGCCAGAGAAAAACGCACGTTGTCAAATCGGTACCCGCACAGTGATGCGCCGCGCGGAGAAGCGAAGCGAAGAGCCGTCGCGAGGAAAGTTTTCAGAACAACCAGTCGAATCGTATCTCGCGCCGCTTCTCTTCGCCTCGCCTCAGTGTGCGGTACATAGAAACGGGAGGCGCCAAATCTTTAGGTTTTCGTTACTTATCGGATACTTTCGTTTTCCTATAAGACGCCAGTAGGCTGTGAGAAGCCAGGTAGATTCGTCTATTTCGTTTCGCCTTAATGTGCGGACTTCGCTCGCGCGAAATGTGTTTAGATCTCCCCACCCCCTACGCAACGAACACCTTCCACGTAATAGAATCGTGTTTCACCGTGTAATCGCAATTCCCATCGACGTTTCGCTCTCTATTCTACCAGCTTCTTCAGGATCCGCTATCAGAGTCAGCGGAAGCCAACAGTTGAGGGTGGCTACGTAGAGCGATGTGGTATGATTGGTGGATATTTAAATTTTAACCGATCATAGTGGAGTCATCGCAAAACGATCTAAATTTGCTAAAAACGGCGAGGTTTAGGGTACGATCTGACAACTCTTGATACGACTTATATGATCATAATCGAATACACGACGAACCCTGGAAGAAGATTCTGTTACAAGTGACACCGGCCGTGAAAGCCTGCGAAATTATCAAATTTCACATTTGACATATGTCAAAATCAAATTTTGACATATGTCACGTGATCGCGTCAATGATATAGCGATTTATATTGACTTTAAGCTGTGATAAATGCTATGTCGGCCAAACTAAACAATATTTAAAGAAACTACTTTGTCTAAGCACTTTAAAGATAGATATTAATTCGATTTTATTTTAATACAATCATAATTGGATTATATAAAAAGGGAGGAATCTAATCAATTTATACGGAAGCAGGATTTTTAATTTTAAAAAGAAATTAGAAATAATTTTATTAAGGGAGTCTTCTATACAGACACCTTATTTCCAATCGCCAATCTCACACCGTATGTGAGAAATAATTGCGCAATATCAACGTTATTCTGACTCTAGAGATAGTTAACCTTTCATATTAACCTCTTTCTTTCGCCATTTAACAAAGTCTTAGATCGGGAACGGAGTTGAATTAGATCGTTATATCATCGCTAACTAGAATCGTATGAATGTACGAAATGTGGTAGAAATTTTTTTTAGAAAAAACATCCTTTTAATGCCCTGGTATGGCCGACGAAAACGTTTGTGAGCATAATATATATAAACAGCTGTATGCAGGTGCTTATACCATCTGCAAAATACGGCCCAGCTGTTTCCTCAAGTTCTATCGCTGCGTATCGAGTACACGAGTATATTTAAAGCGTATACCCCGTGCGCCTATAAAAACAAAAAAGGACGAGGTAGAAATTAATAAGGGCATATTCGCTAGACGGGAAACTGTTTAAAATGAAAACTAAATATCGTATAATATACAGTCCGATCTCTTTCTAACACGAACCGGTACACGTTTCGGACACTTTTCAGCCGCCTAATTAAAATGGAATTATATCAACGACATCTATTATTTAGTTGTCCAAATAGAGCTTGTTAAAGTAGCGATAATTGTGTGTAATTTATGGATAATTTATATCTTTTTGACATATGTCACTTGATCACGTCAAAATCGATTTCACCTATTCTATCTTATCAATTAAATGAGCTTATTAGGATTCTTAACAGTAATTTAAGACCTAAAAGAAGCAGTAAATTCATGATAATGTTTTTTTTTCAAAATTGTCGCTATATCATTGACGCGCGTGAGATATGTCAAAATTGATTTTTTTTAGCTAACTATGATAAAAAAAATTTCCAAACAGGAAGTCGTCGGATTGTAACTTCGTTGTTTTTAGCAAATTTAGATCGTTCTGCCTGGATATAGCAACGACATCTATTATTTAGTTGTTCAAATAGAGCTAGTTAAGGTATAGTTGCGTTCAGCAATTTCTTGCGAGGATGTGAAATTCTCGGCTGTCGATATGCATCGATCGTCATCAAATGTCAAATGTGTCAATCTAAACTTGTCAGATTATAACCTAACCTATCTTACCGAATTAAATACCTAAGCTTATTAGGATTACTCAGTTAGTTAAGACCTAAAAGAAGTAGCGTTTCTCTGTCAATTTCTACCAATCACAGGTTAATGCTACCTACGTAGCGAAAAAAGCGCTCTTCGATCTGTCATTCGAATCGTCGATCGTCGCTGTTACATTGATAGATGAATTGACGCTCAAGCTTCAGATCTTAAAGATCGATCCACGATATTCGAATTAAAATCGAGATCTCGTTAAACGTCAAGATGACAGGGACGAAATTTATCGACCACGACTGTACATGCACCATTTTTATTTAAATTAAAAATTCTTAACGGTTGATGTGACATCATTCGTTCGGATCTCTCACGTTATGTCAAGCTTCTTATTGTCATAGATGTCTACTTCGTATAGTAGCGTTGTACTGTCATTTATGACAGGAGCTGTCAGAAAAGCGTTGTGTCTCATTCTTGGTTGTGATTGGGTCAAAATTTAATTTTCTACCAATCACAGGCTAGAGCTACCAACGTAAGGAAAACGATTTGGTCCTGCTGATTGGCAGAATTTTAAATATCTCGAAAATATAATTTTTTTTGCATAAAAAATGCGGTTAAAACGCTCTTCGATCTGTCATTCGAATCGTCGATAGTCGCTGTCACATTGACAGATGAATTGACGCCTAACCTTCAGATCTTAAAGATCGATCCACGATATTCGAATTAAATCGAGATCTCGTTAAACGTCAAGATGACAGGGACGAATTTTATCGACCACGACTGTACATGCATCCATATGTGACATAATTCGTTCGGATCTCACGTTATGTCAAGCTTCTTATTGCCATAGATGTCATAAATTGTCCATTCCAAATAAGAATGGAGCAGATTGTACAATCGGGGTCATATCACACAAGAACAAGTTTGTGATTTGCAAAAATCGCTGTAAATTTAAAATTTGTTTTTGATTGTCTGATAATTGACTGTCCATTACGTAGAAAAACATCTTTACGAACACTAATAAAACAATTTAATGCTTCTAATTGCAGACTTTTAAATGATCTTCGTCCAATTTGACATATCCGTTTCTTTGGTGGCGTTTCCAGTTAACTCTATATCTGCGATGGTGTCTTTAAACAGTTTTTTCGTCAATACCAATTTCATTTTGTCCGATGAAGCCTTTGCCCACTTGTTACATGCCTGCACCTTGCATTTTTTGAGAAACCTGCGAGAGCTCATCAGCCATAATTAGATATTCACGTATTGACGTTTATCAAAACCATAAGATGTATAAATACAAAAAATTTAGGCAAAACTGTTCAAATAACGTGCCATCGAAAAAACATCATTCGTTAGGCTATGAAAATCTTTTGATCGTTGCTTTGATGACATTTATTATTTGACATTTTATTGTAACCTAATTTATAACGTTAAATTAAATGTCAAGGAATAAATGTCATTATGAAAGCTGTAAAAGTAACAATCCGTTGTGTACTCTAATTACGATTTTTTTGATGTGTCTATAGTATCCTTAATAAGTGAATATTATCATGTGATGTGACAACTGTCACTTTCAGTGTATTTTACAATCTAAATCTTTCTTTCGGTCAAAATAATACAAAATCTGATCTGAAAATTGAAGGAAAGGGAAGTACAAACATGATGGATGGAATCATGAATAGTTAGAAATAATTCTAACAATAAACATTTCTTCTCATAAAGCTGCAGCTTCTGGGACATAATATGACATTTATTGTATATCTGTGATGACGTATTATTCGAGAAATAAAGTATCTATCTATCTATCTATCTATTGCAAAAAAAAACAATTTTGTATGAAGAATCAAAATGAAATGGATAAAGAAAACAATAAAGCCCAATAATCGCAATAGAACACAAACGACGTTCACATAATATAACCTTTTTGATGTTTCTGACATGTTGTGACATTTATGCAATTTTGACAAATTGTTCTTGTGTAAATGTGCACTAGAGAACCAGTCACAGACGTTTTTTTAGATCCTATCTTTCATAAGCTCCTTCATTTAAATGAGGTACATGCGTTGTACTGTCAGTTATGACAGGAGCTGTCAATAAAAGCCTGACTCATTCTCGGTTGTGATTGGGTCAAAATTTACTTTTCTACCAATCACAGGTTAGTGCTATCAATGTAGGGAAAACGATTTGGTCCTGCTGATTAGGCAGAATTTTAAATATCTTGAATTATACTCTACTAATTGGTTATTAAAAAAAAAACTCAACTTTAATTGTAGTTACTTGATTGCAGAATTGCGGTTGATGTGACATAATTCGTTCGAAGAGGAAAGAATTAACATAACGTTTATTTTTATTCCAAAATATACAATCTAATACATTTATTGTCAAACTTACTACTTCTGCAAAAATTATATTTAAATATAATAAACTTATGAGCTGCTCATAACTATTAGAAATAAATTCATATATCTCTGTACATTATGATGATGATATCGAACTACAATCAAATTCTTCGCTGTCTCACTATCCACCCAACTCTAATGATGAATAGTTCTATTACATCGTCAATGATTTCGTCAAGATCTTTCATACAAGATTCTTCTTTTCTAATATGATTTATGCATTTTTGCCAAGTACATAGTAGCAATTGCATTTCCTAAGGCATCAATTAGGTAATAATTGTTTCACTTCAGATAATAATAAATGTTTTGTTTTTCGCAGCCACTTCATTTTTTATTTGGACCCAAACAACCTCGATGGGATTCAGTTTGTAAAGTAATCCCAACACAGTTTTATTTAGTGATTTTACAATGTTCATCAATTCATAGGAATTATAATTATTCTTATTATTTTTAACCAAGCTTAACAGTTCAGCTCTGATCACATCCTCATCATACTGTATTTCCTTTTGTTACCCAAATTCGAATATCCACCTTTCTGTATGAATGAATTTTCACAGTTTCATCGATTATGATAAAGATGGCATTATCTGTAATCTTATAGGATCAGCATTTTCAGGTAAAATAGTTTAATGTTCGAGAGGACCATTCTGTAAAAACAGTAGCATTAATTTCATCATGATAATCAGTTATAATTTTCTTTCAAACAATAATAAGCCATCTTTTACAGATCCATGACAACAAATCTAATGTGTAACAAAATAAGACGACGTCTTTTTCTAGGAGGATTTTTTAATCCAGTATAATATATATATAATGAAATAACGGAGAAATAATAGAAACAACTTAACTAGATTTAACCTTAAATAGTGTCAGTTGAGAGAATCTGAGCCCAGATCGAATGAGAATTCACTGTCAGTGATTATAAAGAAGTTTCTTTAAATATTGTTTAGTTTGACCGATACAGCTTTCTTTACTTTAATTGCAGAACATTTTGTATAGCTCAATATTGTTTTAATTTGTGCTTTAACATTTTTTTTTAAATTATATCTTTCAATATATCGGCAGTTTTATTTCATTGTAGATTAAAAAAAATATATAATATAATTGGATACCATAAAGTGTACACGTGTACCGGGGACAGCCTGTAGAGCTTTAATACCTTTCAAGTCTTAATAGCCAGCGTAACAACGAGAACGTGTACGACGTGAAGACAATTTCAGATCGACGCCGAATATCTATTGTTGTGGGGGTGTTGCGTTAGACGAGGATAGCCACATTATTGACGTAACATCCGAAAGGAGCCGATTATTACCGGCGAACATAACCGACCATGCATTGGCCCACAAATGTTAAGTTTCTTTAGCAGTTCTTGGTGAACTTGCCAGCTTAGATGATTTTAGAAATTCAGTAATAATCGTCGTATAACCGCTTACAATTTAATTCATGTTCGTAAAAAAAAAAATTTTTTTTAATTTTAAAATAGAAATACGCGTAAAATTATATTTATATTTATTTAAAGTGACTCCCCAACTCCGGTTAAATAAAATCGGGAATAATATTAATTAAACAATTTTTGTGGTAATTTTTTTTTTTAAATAGAAATAAAATTGAAAAATCCGGGATTTTTTTTTTGTTTGCTGTTTAAAGGGACAAGGTAAGATTTTTTTGTTTTAATTAAAACGTTACCGAGTTAGAAACAATTTCATTGTTATTGTGTTTTATATCGAAGGAAGGTTCTAATTTGGGAATAATAGTGCTTTATTTTACGCTGAAATAAACTGCATGACGTCATGTTCATCCTGTTTTTTTTTTTTTCGGATTAAATTGTTTAATTAATCTGTATTAATTAAATTGTTTCCTAAAATTACAAAAAAAAAAATATATCCTTATGATTGTAAAAATTAAAAAAGGGGGAACTCAACAGCACACAAAGAACACACACACACACACACATAGATAGGCCCCAGATGTGTTTTCTATACTCTCAATCTATATGTTTAATCATTCAGAATTCCTAACAGTCTAAAAATAATCTTCCATCAATTTTAGACTATGTGTGCTATTGCTGCAGATTTTTCTATGTCTATCGTGTATTTTTTTTTAATAAAAATTAAGCGTTAATGAGTTAGCAACAATAATTAAGGTAGAATATAACAATTAAATTGATCAGATTTTTTTAAGTTCCTTAATCAAGCGAAGGCTGTGTTTATTATTATTATTATTGAATAATTATTCTGATGAATAAAGATAAGTCGACGATTTCGGAATTTCCTATTAATTTAATTGATGTTTTTTTTTTTAATGCAGTTTATTGCAGGAAGCATTAATAATATCTTTTGTTTCTTTTTATATTTCATCTTTTTTTTTTTCTTTGATGAAAAAGGAGATGGATTATAGAGGAGGAAATAAAAACAGAAGACAATGCAACGATTAAATTTTCTTAATTATAATGCCATTTGTAACGGAATGTTAGTTCTAACGACTTGGTCGTAATTGAAGGTCTTTACCCTGATTTATATAATTCTTCGTTTTACCTATCGTAAAAAAATCGTGGGCTTGCCACCCTAGACTTTCCACGATAACTCCCTTCAACACTAATACATTTTTTCTATCTTTTTTTTCCAATTGCCCCCATACCCTCGGAAGAAAATTGGTTTGGGTAACCCTGCAAAATATTCTTCAAAACAGCTTTTTTGAGTTTGTTTCCTCTGAGATGCTTTTTAAAATTTTTGAATAAGAAGAACTCTGATGAAGCTATAATGTGGATGCCACAGTCGTTGATTGGCTTAGGAACCCATCAATTGTCGTGCAGCGACAATTTTTTTTTTGTGGGTAAGAATATTCAATAAGCAGATTCCTTCAACATCCCATTTATGGTAAACCCTCTTGGGATATATTCAATAAAGCAAGATTCCTTCCTCATCCCAGAAAACAGAAAAAAATTGTGAGCCTTTTTTTCCTCGCAGCCCCTGATCAGCTTTGTATAAAGTTGGCGGCCCTATTGACATAAAATAATGCAGAAAATTAAGTTTCGCAGTCACAGCTCCCCATCCAGCCTGAGAGCTTTAATAAACTGTATCAGATGTGATGGTTTCAGAAAGGGTATTTCTTCCTCGTCTATAACGCCTTTGCCTTTGATAGTTGGCGCGAATTTCTTCAATTTCTGTGCAGGTGTTCCGGACTTTCATCTTCCGCCCCGCAGAATCCGCGGTCGCTATTCTGTTTCAGACCTATTCTCTTCATGTGCTCCCCGAGGTGACAATGCCCTGTAAGGAAACCTGTGAGAATGCGTAATCTGTTCCTGTTTAGTTCTAGCATGGTTTTTGCTTTCTGCTTGTTGAAATTTCCAAGGAATGTCTCAGACCAGGAAGATTGTGCCAGAGGGAAGCTCTTCTCTGTCTTTAAGTTCTTTCTTATAGGTGCTCATCCCTATTCCACAGAATGGTTCCGGTCCCACAAACGATGTTGTGGCTGCCTCCTTTGCTAATAGATTGCCACTGATTCCAGTGTGTCCTGGTACCCAGCACAATGCCCAGGTTGTTTAGTTTATCCCGGCATTCCCAAACTAACTTGGAGCTGATGGTGTTAGAACTCCGAACCCTTCCGATAGTTCCTGTCAAGATTCACCTGAGCACATCTTCCAATCGCATTAATCTCTGCCTGGAAGACACTGGGGCTCTGAGTATTTGGTTCCTGGCCCGAATACCCCTACACCTGTTCCTTTTTCAGTTTTGGACCCATCCGTATACCATCTGATGGTGTTTGCTTTTAGAGAGTAGGTGGAGGATCCCCTCCTTCCCACTCTCTCTCTCTTGTCGCTCAACTTCGTTGAAAAGTTCTTTTCGAAGCTGTATTTCCTAACCATTTCATCGCTTGGCAGATCCGAAAGTGGGGATGACAAAGCTCCTTGGCATAAAGTCTCGCCCCCTCCCGTGATATGAATCTTTCACAAATACCCAAAAATCTTCGAGTACAAGCTGATCGAATTTACTGTTTAGATCACCATCAGTTGACAGTTCTATGAACTGTTCTTCTTCTAGTGCTGTCAGACCTCTTCATTTTCTGATGTAATTGCAATCGAGTATGCTTTGTTGACTGTTGGCAGGGAAAAATACTCACGAAATGTGATGGGCCGCGGCCCCTAATGGGTTGAGAAGCGCTGATCTAGGACATTGATCTGTCATCCATTATGATAATATGTTTCTTCTTATTACACTGAATTAAGAAAAATTGTGTCTTTGTCTTTTTTTTTGGTGGTGGAGATCTCTTATGAACTCAAATCTCATCCCCGGTGATAATTCGAGATAAAACTATTTTGTCCCTCTCCAACTCGGTCAAATTTTCTTGAGGAACTTATTTTCTGTACAGTTTTTGTTCAGGTGGAAGCAATCTGGGTATCCACCTTCTTCATACCTAAATCGTCATGCAAAATTTTGAGGACACACCCCAATCTTTCAGTACCAAATTTTCGAGCTTGAACAGGTCGTCCTGACTTTGGGTCATCATTGATTAATTCTTGGCCCCATCGAAAGAGTTTAAACCAATATTTTACTTGAAAATAAGATGGTCCATCTTCCCCATACATAGCAACCATTCTATTTCTTATTGCTTTTGGAGCACT
The DNA here is from genome assembly GCA_023690525.1 of Holotrichia oblita. Taxonomy (NCBI): domain Eukaryota; kingdom Metazoa; phylum Arthropoda; class Insecta; order Coleoptera; family Scarabaeidae; genus Holotrichia; species Holotrichia oblita. The sequence goes on from CM043023.1 coordinate 25,038,494, forward strand.
GCCTTCTTTTGTCAGGAGCTTTGTTATTATAATTGTTGCTTTTGTTTCAACTATTTTGGAATTTTTTTTTATTGTTGTCAACTTCTTTTACTGCTATTTTTCTACGACTTCAATCTCCGATTCTGTGTTTAGGCGAGGAATTTGTTTTTTCTTGTTTTAACAGCAATTATCCCAATGCAGACGGTAACAGTGTTTCGTCTCAAAGTCGGCATCTTCTTCAGGAGATATTGAAAACTTAAATGCTCGATTTTCATCTTCTGAAACGCAAGATATTGAAGGTTAAATGTGCCTTCTTCTTGGCCTTCTAAAATATCGGCAGATTTGAATGCAAACTTATTAATTACCTTTTCCCAAAAACTGATTTTGGAAATTTTCTACCGTAATTTTTTCGTTTCGATTTCAGGCCACTTCTATTTTAAAGATCTAAAATCTAAACGTTGCAAATTTGTGCCGGTTTTGTGCATCACCATGATGGCTCAAACATAATATCGTCATCAGGATAGAAAAATTGAAGCAATTTGGAAAGACCAGCCAGCAGAGAAAGGATTTTATTGACTCCTCATTGACATCTAAACTTGTTTTTTGTTTTGCATCGTTTGAACAGCCTCTTAGTGTGGTACCTAAATAGTTGAGGACTTCCACCTATTGGGACGTGGCATCGTAGTTGAGCGTAGATTTTCAAGGCCGTTGTTTTTGATATCTTAAAGTCTTCCGGGTGATCCACAGTGGAACCAAGTTCCAAAAGCTAGTCAAAATTCGAAAACGTAAATTTGGTCTAAAGTCAGTACTCGGGGGTTGTCAAGGTCGCTGATTACGAATCCCAAGTCAATATTTGAAATAAAAACAAAATGGTGGATTTGATATAAATCACCTTTATCGAGAAAGTGCAAAATAGATCCATATGTTGTATAATACGATGAAACTTACAATTGGTTGATTTTGAAGTTCGTGCATCGTCATCCCGAAGAATAATTTGATTCACAATCAGTTGATTCAACGCTTGAATCGCTACTTGCTGTGGTGGTTTTTCTAAATTCGCAATATTTTTTCCTCTCTTATAGTTTACTGCAGTTTTATAACAAAGACATTTTTGAAACAGCGCAATAGGTTCTCTATTATCTGCTGTTACAAGCATTTCTTCAACGATCTAGGAAAAGTTAGTAGATATCAGCAGGCACTGCTTGCAAGCAGAAGAATCCTCAAAAAAAAAGCTTCATTGCTCGATTGTATTTGGGACAATAATCTGGTAACATATCTGGGGATTCAACTTTCAAATTTGTGTTAGGATTAAATGAACAGAACGAGTCCTATGTTGGCAAAACTAGAAATCAGATTCTAAACAGCTTCTTAGTGTGGTAAATAACCGTGGCCTTCCACCTTTTGGGAGGTGGAATCGTGACGATTGCACCATCGAGTATCCTCTCAACTAATTAGTTTGTTACTGCCTTCGTTACTGTCTTCAGATTGTTGTTTTAAGTGTTCGGATGCCTCTGAATCATCTGCTTCTAGTTTCCTTTGATTCCTTTTCTTTAAAAGATTTCCACTCTGTTTCGAATCTGTCCTCTTTCTCTTGACAATTTTTGGGTATTTTCTCTTTAAGTTCTTGCAGACTTTCTCCTAGGTCTTCGCTTGTTATTAATATCCTGAATTATCTTTCGTAACCAATTTCATTTGTTTTCCTGCGATAGCAAGTCGCAGCCGTCCTTTATTGATCGATTGTATTTGGGACAATAATCTGGTAACATATCTGGGGATTAAACTTTCAAATTTGTTAACAGGATTTGTGTTAGAAGTAAATGAACAGAATAAGTTTGTGTTGGCAAAACTAGAAATCAGATTTTTGTGTGGAGCTCGTTTGAAAGTTGTGGCAAAATATCTTTATAAATCGATGACGTTTTAGAAGAGGCCCAATTTTTCTACCATCTTAATTAGTTTCTTTGGCCGTCACACGATTCGTCCTCGATCAGATCCAAAAAAAAAAAGAACGTACCTTCTCACCGACTGCGCATTTTGTTTAACCAATTAAAACAAACTTTCAGTCCACACAGGAGGGGTACGTTTTACAAATATTCTCTCAGTACAAGCTAAGATGGTCGTAACAGTTGATGATATAACACTTGATTTATATCAGAATAAATTAAATGATTTAAGACTTCTACAAAATCTTTGTTGACATCTATCACTCAATTATTAATATGTCATGAGTTAGAAATGTCTTTAAGAATTAGAAATGTCAAGAAAGTTTTGTTGACGTTTCTTGCAAACGTTTGTATTTTTATTAAAATAATAAAACTAGATCTTGATGGGATTGATTAAAACTATTGATGATGCCCAACCATTAATAAGTAACGTTTAAGCAACGTTATTTAAACGGTTTTTAAAAACGTTTTCGTGCTACCTGGGCAGAAGATTCGTAGATCTGTTCTGTAACCAATTTCCTTTGTTTTCCTGCGATAGCAAATCCCAGATGTCCTTCCATTTCTTTGGTGCCCCCTTCTCTGAGAGCGTTATCCTCGAAAGAATCAAAGTTTTCTTCTATTACTTGTGGTTGTACCTAGTTGGAGGGGGTGGGAGGATTATCCTATCGGATTTCCTTCCAGCGTTTGATTAAATTCAGTAAAATTTCCTCAAAAATGTCAAAGGTTTTGTTCTTCTTTGTTCATTGTTGGTGTCTGGTTATCTTCCGATAGACGTCATGGAGTTTATCTTCTGAGTTTCTATCGAATAATTTCTGGATATAACGGATATGGGGGAATTCGTTTGTTGGTTCATATTTTTATATCACGCACTGATGAGGACAAATAAGTTCGAAACACGTGTCTGTGTGTCAGGATTCGTCAAACGGTTGCTATTTCCGTATAATCTACTCTAACTCTATAGTTATACGTAAACACGATCAAAAAAAAAAAGAAAAGGACGTCGTATTTGCTTAAGAAACGTTCAACATCGCATCGGACGTGTGTAGAAAGACGTTATTGCCGCGTCGATCTGTCAATTAAATATGACGAAAAGGGTCTCCGAAGGACCTCTTCCTATCGCCGATCTATTTGCGGCCGTCCTTTTTAACGATTAATCGTCGTATCGTGCGGCGAGGAGAAATTTCCCTTTCCGAAACCGAGACGGGCTCCTAAGAATATCCCCGCGCTTGTCAATTTTGTCTATTTTTAACGTGTACGAGTGGAGAAAAAAAAATGATCCCGGCGTTAATGAAAAGGTACTAACGTATCGCCTTCGACGCCGCTAATTACCGCTAATGAATTTTCCTTTCATGTACTCGTCAATTTTTAACGGCCGGCTAACAAATGAGACTTGGGCCAGAATTATATAATCCTCGGTCGAATCGAATATTTTGATTTGATCGCATTCGTATAAACATATCTTTAAGCGGAGCTAATTTATGAATGTTTATGTTTGCGGTAAGCGTTGATGGTGCTACTCGGACGCTTAACTATCACGTGCGTACTTCCTCCTTCGAATAAACCTAAACAAAGGAATCGAAGCGAAAAAAAAAAAAAAAGCTGCGTTACCTTACCTCGTTCCCATGCTCTTATTTCGCTATAAAACGCACACGCCAAACAACGAAATTACAATTATCGAGGAGTAGTAGAAGAAGAAGAGGAGGTTGGCGCAAGAAGTTTTAAACGAGAGCATCGTGCCTAAGCTGTCGTATTTAGCACACGCTAAGCAACGGCTAACCCAGCTGCAATTCCCCCACACCGGTATGGTGTAGACTCACTAGGTCAAATCTCGTATATACAAGTCTTTGTTTGGGAGTTGGAAGTTCACGACGAAGCGTTCACCTTTGCGTTCCTCTTTTTCATTTTTTATTTCGCGTAGAAAAGTGTACCTAGACATCTAGATGATATTGCGATCATACTCTTCTACGTATTTATCTTTTAAACGCAGATATTGTAGGTCAAAATCAAATAGGAATTACATACCTAATTAAAAATCAATTTATTCCAGAACATAAATTATAGCCATTTTAATCTATGTTTAAAGTAGAGAGACGAATTTCTGAACATACCCCAAGAATTCTGAAGAGGAAACAATTTAAATTAATTAGAAAGTGTAAACGGAAGATAGATAAGAAACACCCACTACTTAAATATTGTTTAGTTTGATCGATATAGCATTATTTGTTACAGTTTTTCAAGTCCCCATTACAGGAGGACATTACTTTGATTATCTTCTTTAACGGATGTTTTTAAATCAGTACTGCATGGTATAGTGTGACATACAGGGTTGGGCAAAGATTACGTGACTGGCATAATTATAAACCAACGAAAAATGAGTGACGTCATCACCTGTCAAAATATCGAAACGTCATTTTTCTGTTAAATTCAAAATTGAGAAGTACCACCGAATTTTGGTGTTTCGATAAAACGGATTGGGTGGCCGTCTGGATCACCAGATCTGGCTGCTTTAGATATTAGACCAACGCTAACAAAACGTCCTTTCTCGATTTCCCGGATCGGATTTTCAATCTTTAGAGCCTTTATCTTCTAGTGGCAGGCTCGTCGTGCCTGTAATAGGCGCTCAGTCGGCAGTGGAATTAGGAGGGGCACTGACGAGACCAGATAGGTCGAAACCACTTGGTCCTGGGTCCTCTTTCTCCTTCTGAGTCGGATTTTTAATCTGTAGACCTTTTATCTTCCAGTGGCGAACCCCCTGTATGTACATCTAGATAATACCGTGATCATACTCTTCTACGTATTTATCTTTTAAACGCAGATATTGTAGGTCAAATCAAATAGGAATTACATAATTAAAAATCAATTTATTCCAGAACATAAACTATTCATTTTTTATAATTATTTTTCATCTTTAAAAGCAGTTGCAGCGGTGATTATAAAGACGTTTCTTAGATATTGTTTAGTTTGACCGATATAGCATTTGTTAGAGATGTACTCAAGGCGGGGCTCTAACGGGGACGCCAAGCGACGCCATGGTTCAGAAATTTAACCTAGATAGAAAATATCAGGTTATAATACCAGATGAGAAGGACTGGTAATATGGCTCCCCAGTAAGAGCGGACTCAAGCTGGTATACCGACTGGCATTTAAAGAAAGAAGCCGTGCAAGGCCCTTTCATTGAGCTTCAGCAAGGACTCGACAATTTTCCAGGCTGAGGTTGCTGCGATTCACCACTGTGTCAGAGAAGTAGACAGTTGGGCCGAACCAGGAAAAAGCGTCGACTATTTAGCCGAGCAGCACTTAAAGCGATTAGTTCCGCAAGTGCTGACTCAAAGCTGGTTTGGGACTGCGTAAGAGCCCTAAATGAGGTGGGCACCCTAAGGAAAATTACTTTGGCCTGGGTCCCCAGCCCCATGGGAGTGAAGGGAAACGAGGCGGACGAGGCTGGTCAGACGAGGATCGTCAAGGCCTTTCATAGGAGCGGCCCCTTCCTTCGGCATTACCAAATCACAAATTAAGAGGTCCATCTTCGAATGGTCAGAAAACAAGTCCAAGGAATGGTGGGAAAGATCGCCAGGACAAAGACAGGCTAAGGAGTTCCCTAAGTTTACTGAAGACCTACTGAGTAAAAACAGGAAGACTGTCAAAATGATAGTAAGTCTGATGACCGGTCATTGCAGACTGAATAGGCCTGGCAGAAAATGCTCTCTGCAGATTCTGTCAAGAGGAAGAAGAAACCCCAGTTTATGTTTTGTGCCACTGTGACGGCCTAGCGAGGACAAGGTTTCTAGCAATGGAGGTAGAGAACCCCACAGCCAACGGCTACTCAAAAGGGCCGCTCTCAAAAATGATAAGTCTGAAGGCGAAACTAGAGAGCGTTTTCTAAGGTAATAAAGGTCGCGGTGAAACAGGCCCGCATGCCACCCCACTCCTAACCTAACCTAACCTAGAGTTTTTCAAGTCTCATTAACAGGAGGACATTACTTTGATTATCTTCTTTTAACGCATGTTTTTAAATTAGTATAGTGTGGTATACAGGGTTGGGCAAACGTTACGGGCCTGGCATAATTATGAAAGAACGAAAAATAAGTGACGTCATCAGCTGTCAAAATATCGAAACGTCATTTTTCTGTTTTCAAATTGAGAAGTAAATACGTTGATGCTTGATCTATTTTCATTGCACTCGTTCGCAGGGTGATTCCGACAATGTACCGTAAGCACCTCTTTACATGCATTGTTTTTTTTTTTAATAAGTTGCATTGACATATCTACAGCCTGACTTTGTAAGCTGCGTGTAAGGGTTAGATTTATAATTACGTGCTTAATATTGATCCGATGCAACACGCGATTTTGACAATTTAAAATGACATTTACGTCAAAATCGACGTTTGGTTTCAACAAGATGGGGCACCATAAATTTCCTGGTGTTGGGTCATAATTACAAATAATTTGATTACAATCCATACAATAAAATCAGGTATTAAGAGACGACGTTAAAAGATGGGGCACCCTGAATTTTGGTGGTTGCGTCTGTTTCGATTAAACCCATTAAATGGTTCACCTGGATTAGAAACGTCCTCTTGAGTCCTCTTTCTCTTTCTATGCCCATTTAGATATCCCTAAGAAAAGGCCAAAAATCGGTTTCTTCACTTCTAATCAAATGACGCAGTAAAGAAATTCAAATGCACATTATCTATCAGATATATTTATCTTGGCGATAGTTATCGCTTACTTTATCCGTTAGTGAAGAAAATGGGCATATGTAGGTCGGATTTTCAGTCTTTAGACCCTTTATCTTCCAGTGGCCGGGTCTTCTTGCCTGTTAGAAGTGGGTATCCCAGAGGAAATCATCAAGGAATAATGTTGTTGTTAGCAAATCGGAACGTTTGTCGAGATTTGGGTAGGGGATGGATGAATGATGGGGTTTAAAAATTCTCTCTTGTGGGTTGGTTGATTGGATCTCGTTTTTTTTTTTTTGGGAAATTTTTGCTCAGTTGTTTGGCTAGTGGAGACTGCAATAGATCTTGAGGAACTACGACGCTTAACAGCAGGGGATTGGTTGACTATCTTGCTTTATCCACAGTTGTTCTTGCGGTGGTCTTTAGGTAATCTTAAAACTTAAACTTGAGTGAAACTGAGTGTTGCAAATGTAATTTTTTTGTTCGTTATTTTCCAAACAGTTGAATTTTAATTAATTAGTTGTTTTTTAATTAATGGAGAATCTATAAGCTATAATATATAGGGTGTCCGGGAAAATGTTGGAAATCTCTTGGATGCAGATAGAACATGAACAAATAAGATGACAAGTTTTTATATATTTTTGTTTTGATAGGCGTATGTTTGAATATTATTTGACAGTTATTAAACGTCAACTTCCTCTACTGTCGTAGCATTTTAAACGAGAACATAACAATTTACGTTCTGGAATAAATTGATGGATATTATGAGGAGAATTATCAAGTTGAAATTAGCACATTGTGTCATACTTCGGTGTGAGCGTGGTTAGTCATTGCCTTTTTAACATTTTAATTGAACGACTGAGCTGAAATACCAGGCGTTTCATATACATACATGCATTTAATAGTGCGTAAGCAGCATTACCGTCTCTCTCTCTCTCTCTTATCCGGATAAGAATTCATATTACATAAATACTGAATAATATTTGTCGATTTTTTCGCTAAAACTAACCTAGGGAAGCACACACCTACGTGTTACACGAACTCCAGCATATCGACGTGCAACAACAATAATAATAATAGTAATAATCAAAACACAATGATTCAATAAGCGAGCTCGCGGAATATAATAGGTGGTCCCTGTAAATAGCTAATGGCTATTGAGAAATGGCAAGTCGCGATATTATTGATGATAGATCACAGTTCTAAAAATATGATCCGTTCGAAAATGCGACGTTATTGAAGGTCCCATATATACACCCATAATAATTATTTCTATGTGTGTGTGTGTGTGTGTATGTATGTGCATACTTATATACGAGGCGGTATCAACTGCCGCACTATACGCTACATGTTCATGCGGATTGTGTGTATTGCGGTATTTTATAGAGCTTGTTAACTCAATGATGATACATCGTTTACGTCGTCTGAATCATTAGGTGTGGTTTTTTCTAAATTCGCAATATTACGTATTGTTGCAAAATTTGTAAACAATGCATCCTAGTTTTAGTGTTTTCCTCTCCTATAGTTTACTGCAATTTTATAACAAATAAATTTGTGGAACACCCCAATAGGTTCTCTATTATCTGCTGTTACAAATATTTCTTCAACAATCTAGGAAAGACTGGCAGATATCTGTAGGCACTGCTTGCAAGCAGAAGAATCCTCAAAATTGTGTTTGGGACAATGATTTGGTAACATATCTGAGGATTCAACTTTCAAATTTGTGTTAGGATTAAATGAACAGAACGAGTCCTATGTTGGCAAAACTAGAAATCAGATTCTAAACAGCTTCTTAGTATGGTAAATAACCGTTCGAGTATCCTCTCAACTAATTAGTTTATTACTGCCTTCGTTACTGTCTTCAGATTGTTGTTTTAAGTGTTCGGATGCCTCTGAATCATCTGCTTCTAGTTTCCTTTGATTCCTTTTCTTTAAAAGATTTCCACTCTATTTCGAATCTGTCCTCTTTCTCTTCTGACAATTTTTGGGTATTTTCTCTTTAAGTTCTTGCAGACTTTCTCCTAGGTCTTCGCTTGTTATTAATATCCTGAATCATCTTTCGTAACCAATTTGATGTGTTTTCCTGCGATAGCAAGTCCCAGCCGTCCTTTATTGATCGATTGTATTTGGGACAATAATTTGGTAACATATCTGGGGATTAAACATCACCATGATGGCTCAAATATAATATTGTCATCAGGATAGAAAAATTGAAGCAATTTGGAAAGACCAGCCAGCAGAGAAAGGATTTTATTGACTCCTCATTGACATCTAAACTTGTTTTTTGTTTTGCATCGTTTGAACAGCCTCTTAGTGTGGTACCTAAATAGTTGAGGACTTCCACCTATTGGGACGTGGCATCGTAGTTGAGCGTAGATTTTCAAGGCCGTTGTTTTTGATATCTTAAAGTCTTCCGGGTGATCCACAGTGGAACCAAGTTCCAAAAGCTAGTCAAAATTCGAAAACGTAAATTTGGTCTAAAGTCAGTACTCGGGGGTTCTCAAGGTCGCTGATTACGAATCCCAAGTCAAAATTTGAAATAAAAACAAAATGGTGGATTTGATATAAATCACCTTTATCGAGAAAGTGCAAAATAGATCCATATGTTGTATAATACGATGAAACTTACAATTGGTTGATTTTGAAGTTCGTGCATCGTCATCGAAGAATAATTTGATTCACAATCAGTTGATTCAACGCTTGAATCGCTACTTGCTGTGGTGGTTTTTCTAAATTCGCAATATTTTTCCTCTCTTATAGTTTACTACAGTTTTATAACAAAGACATTTTTGAAACAGCGCAATAGGTTCTCTATTATCTGCTGTTACAAACATTTCTTCAACTATCTAGGAAAAGTTAGTAGATATCTGCAGGCACTGCTTGCAAGCAGAAGAATCCTCAAAAAAAAGCTTCATTGCTCGATTGTATTTGGGACAATAATCTGGTAACATATCTGGGGATTCAACTTTCAAATTTGTGTTAGGATTAAATGAACAGAACGAGTCCTGTGTTGGCAAAACTAGAAATCAGATTCTAAACAGCTTCTTAGTGTGGTAAATAACCGCGGCCTTTCACCTTTCGGGAGGTGGAATCGTGACGATTGCACCATCGAGTATCCTCTCAACCAATTAGTTTGTTACTGCCTTCGTTACTGTCTTCAGATTGATTGTTTTAAGTGTTCGGATGCCTCTGAATCATCTGCTTCTAGTTTCCTTTGATTCCTTTTCTTTAAAAGATTTCCACTCTGTTTCGAATCTGTCCTCTTTCTCTTGACAATTTTTGGGTATTTTCTCTTTAAGTTCTTGCAGACTTTCTCCTAGGTCTTCGCTTGTTATTAATATCCTGAATTATCTTTCGTAACCAATTTCATTTGTTTTCCTGCGATAGCAAGTCCCAGCCGTCCTTTATTGATCGATTGTATTTGGGACAATAATCTGGTAACATATCTGGGGATTAAACTTTCAAATTTGTTAACAGGATTTGTGTTAGAAGTAAATGAACAGAATAAGTTTGTGTTGGCAAAACTAGAAATCAGATTTTTTTGTGTGGAAGCTCGTTTAAAAGTTGTGGCAAAATATCTTTATGAAGCGTTGACGGTTTAGAAGATTTTCTATTGTTCATTTCATTTTTGACTACCTACCTTGAGAGCCCAATCAAAGTTTTCCTATCATCTTAATTAGTTTCTTTGGTCGTCACACGATTCGTCCTCGTTCAGATCCAAAAAAAAAAGAACGTACCTTCTCACCGACTGCGCATTTTGTTATAACCAATTAAAACAAACTTTCAGTCCACACAGGAGGGGGTACGTTTTACAAATATTCTCCCAGTACAAGCTAAGCTGGTCGTAACAATTGATAATATAACACTTGATTGATATCACAATATCGTAATCGATTTTATTGACGACAAACGTATCGATAAAAAATCGATAACACCAACAATACGATAACGTTTAATTCATTAACTCGTTCGAGACGTTTATCGAGAGCTTTCATTCGGTATTCGGTTGAAGATGAACGCCTATGAGCTCACGAAACGAGCCGAAACGAGCCTATAATCCTCCCTGTCACATTGACAAACAGTTTATATATATCAAATAGCTTTTATACATTCCAGTTGTAATTTATACAGATCCATAACCAAACTATTCCCATATTGTCGGGTTAGTATATATATATCTATCTAGCTATACATTCCTGTTGTAATTTATAATTCCACTATTCCCATATTGTCGGGTTAGCTTTCATCATAATTGGAACACTTAGGCCTGTTTTCCATTCTTCAGGCATTGTCATCCGATGATATCATCGGTTCCTACTGCTTTGTCCGGTTTCAAATTATTTATAATTTCATTGCACTCTTCGGTTGTTGGTTCCTTCATTTCTATCTCTTGATCTCTGTCTTGATCGTGTTCGTCTGCCATTGCTTCTATTATCGTTTCGTCTACTCCTATTACTTTTAGGTACTTCTCCGATTCCTGCCCATTCACCTGCCGCCATTCTATTGACAAACATATCTTTGAATAAAATAATGACCAACACTAGAGTTGGAGGTTTCCTCCATTATAGAGGGTGATCGAGTTTTCGACTACGTCCTCCACCCTTCCACCTTCCTATATAAAGAAAATATTCTCAAAACTATCAAAACAAAAATACGAGGTGTGACAGAAAAATAATGAGACTTGGCAACGCTGCGCTGTAATCCTGGCAGACCTGCGCTGTTGTCCTCTAATAGCTCTCGAGTTTCGTTCCGTTAATGACGTCTTTTTTGTGAGTGCTATTAACGAAGTTGTGTTTTGGTTGTCCGTCAGCTGAATTTGGAGCAACGTTGTGCCATTAAATTTCATGTTAAGCTTGGGGAAATGGCAAGTGTGACGTATGAAAAGTTAAAACTTTCCTGTGGGAAACATTCTTTATCCCGAGCTCAAGTTTTTCCCACTGGCACAAATCATTTTTGAAAGGCAGAGAACACGTTGAACATGAACACCGTTCAGGGAGGCCTTCTAAAACCGATGAAAACATTGAACGTGTGTCAACACTCTACTGAGATCAGACCGTCGTTTAACGTTAAGAATATTGAGTGAACAATTAATTTGAACAGATTTACCGTTCATCAAATTTTGACTGAACAAAATTGACCAGAAGGACCTTGATCTTCTTGACAGAATCGCTAATGAGCAAGATTTCTTTAGTCGTGTGATCACAGGTGGATGAATCCAATACGATCTTGAGATCAAAAGGCAAAATCAAGAGTGGCACACTGCAAACTCTCCTCGACCGAAGAAAGCTCGAATGAGAAAATCGAAGATTAAATCAATGCTGATTTGTTTTTACAAAAGGGGAATCGTCCACAAAGAATTTGTTCCTCCAGGACAAACTGTCAACCATGTTTTTTAACGAGAATTGCAGACAAATGGATGCTCCATCATGACAACGCCCTATGTCACACTGCCCCTCTCCATAACAGAATTTTTAACCTCAAAAGGCAGTTCCCTGTGACTTTTTCCCTTTTTCCTAAACTGAAAAATATCTTTAAAGGACATCATTTCGGGACTTTAGACAACAATCAAAAGAGTGTAACGGACACACTGAAGACCATACCGGTTGAAAGCTCCATCGGTGTGTAGCTGCCTAAGGGAACTACTTTGATGTTTGAAAAAAATCAGTCTCATTACTTTTTTGCCACACCTCGTATATATAATCTAAACAGGAGATATTCCCACTATATCAACGAAGGTTCTTGTCGTTTTTTTTACGTTTTACGCAGTAAACCACCCCCTAAACGCAGACATAAAACAACCCAGATTTTACCAATAATCGATCAGCTCGTTTCGACCGTAATATATACGGTAGGTACCCCATTTTATACAACACTTTATTTTTTTTATGTTTATCGACAGGTTGTTCGACGACCCTAAAAAAACGGGGACCGTTTGCGCTAGCTTTTTTGATTTCGATTTAATAGAGTGAGATATGTTGTACATATGGGATGTACCGACTTTATTTTTAATCAATTTTTTTTAAATTAAATTTGATTTTCGAGTTGTACCTCGTATGTATATGATACCTGACTATATCCCGGTCGTGTAGGTATATGTATGCCTACTTTCGACTGTATGTATGTATATACAAGTAAGGTAAGAGGAGTCTCACGAACTAGAACAATACCAACTTGAAAGACAAAACCCCAACTAGTTTGTGAAGTGAGCGCAATGTATTCTACTTTTCTTATATACATTACATATACAGTTCACGAAGCGGAGATTTTGCTTCGTATAAAAGATAAAATCTAACCGTGGCTGCCTCGTCTTCAATATATGAACTTTATAGGCTTTAATCACGTTCGCAGCTTTTTTTCGTTTTAGTTAGACGACAATATTGCATCAAACAAGAGATGTGTAAACCGGAAACGCTCAGTTTAAACAAAAGAATAAACGCAGCTCATCCATGGCCACCTACAACGCGGCGTAATCGTTACGTAAAACTTTTGCACATTTTGTTTATAAATAAATTTAATCTAATAAAGATCGGCCTATATAAACACGCTCAGGTTTAAGTTTAAATCTAACGGTATATACATCGCCTACTTTCTTCGAGTTGTCTGTCTCTCTGCGCCTTTCTTAAAGCCGTCGTCGCTGTACGCCGCACGGTAAAAGGTTAAAAGAAAAAGACGAAAAAACAAAAGCTAAGCGCCAGGAAGTGACAACGGAACAACGCTAGACGAGTAATCGCGATCTTCTAACTTGTTTAATTTCGTGTTCCTTTGATTTAGTTCGCTATACATATTCCTACTGCATTTTTCTCTTGAAATACGTCTTTTACCTTAGAGATCTACATTATATACATTACATAGGCAGTAAGTTCGCATTTACATTTTAGAGGTCATAAGATCGTGTCACGTGAGAAACACTCTTTATTAACTTTGTTGTTTTGTATATTGTGTAGGTTTGCTAATTTACAATAAGCTGATTTTCTCGACGAGATTATACACGTTGCGAAAAAAACAAACTGAACACCATTACTTAACATGTTTTTCTCTTTTATTTCCAGATATTTCTACAACAAACTGCTCCGAGAAACTCC